>JANHFL010002676.1:111210-123566 GCA_032468155.1 Oxyrhabdium leporinum | reverse complement strand
AGATTGTAAAGGAAACGGCAGGAGATTTGTACTTTCAGACTTTAAAAATTATGTTAATATAGCTTTACAATAAAGTAAAATTAGCTCCTCTGGTCATATTTCCTTTTTGGTCTACCTAGGAAAATTGACATTAATCCTGCAAGTCTTGAAAATACAAATCTCCTGCTTCACAACCTGAGAACTTGGGGGAGGTCCCTTCTGAGCTTCTTTCTTTGCCCATTATGCAGCCCTGGGCTATGGCCTCTCATACATGACTGTTCCCTAAGCAGGACCTCTTTCCCCATTCTCCTGTCTCCCAAGGTCATTCTCACATATAGTTACAGATAGTAACCAATTATGCTTTAATATTTTGGCTTGTTCTGGTAACCACCATTTTAAAGGTGGTATAAAAAGGTAAATTCTTGATTAGAGGTATTTGAGGAAAGGACTGAAGAATATAATCACAGAGACAGATGTATGATTTATGTCTTGATTTCTGAAATGAATATGATTATCCAAACATAGTCTCCATGGCATTTCCTAAGTTAAATAACTGGTTAACAGTTTCCTTTTCCTTCACCCATGCAATTCAATGGTCTTGAATCTGAGTCTGTATGGATTAAATTCCCTTTCAGGAAAATATCTCTAATTTATCTGAAGAACCATCGAACAGGAAAATGAAAATGTCACTGCCAGTTCATCCTATTTAAATAATTATATTTCTGTGATTTATTTAAAATAATAATTGTAATAATAACACGGTCCGGCATGGCAAACTATATTAATGAGAGAAAGGGAGAATTTGTAAATATCATCAATCTGCTGTGATATTCAAGAACATGTTATTAGCAAGTTTATTTTTAGCAATTCAAGCATCTGTACTTAATTTCAGTTGAAAAAGTTGATTATATTAACATTTCAAATATTAATGAAATGAGCTTGAGAATGTAAGTGTATTAGTTGTAACGATAAGCTTCTTTTTCCCAACAATTTCTTAAAAGCATTAATTATCATCCATGTTAAAGACTTTTAAAAGCTTACTCTGTGACTCATATAGACTACCTGAGTCCCACCTGTGGCATGCATGCCACCTGTTAAGAATGAGTGTGTTATTGGACACCATTCTCTGTTGTAAACATAGTATAGTAATAGCCTAAGAGACATTTAAAATAATACTAGTTAAGTCAAATTGCTATGGTATCTGGGGATTTTCCTCAGTACACATAATTTTTAACTCAAATATGGTTGGTTTTGTTTGTTTCTGGATTAACATGATAAGCTGTTATCTTAGGTTGGTGCTGGAATTTCTTTCAGAGATGCTACTTTAGTTCAAAGTGATTCATCTTATATTAAGTGCTCTTTTTGCAAGTGAGGGTCAAGAAAATATTAGTAGGCTACTTTTTCTTATTAATAAGTCACTTGTGAGTAGATCCTTAGAGGTGGCTATATTACATGATGGGACTCACTTATCTCTAAAAAAATATTTTCCTGTGCAAAATAAGTCATACTGTTCTGAATGCTATCTATATACTATTAAAATTCATCGTTCTGTAACCTTCACTGGGCAAAACAGGACATTGTAGGGCAACAATTTTTGAATCAAGGTACTTCAGGTTGGCTAATTCACAGAATGCATCCAAAATCCAGGATCTGAGACTCCAGTAGAATTGAAATTTTGCAAATGTTGTAAAGTATTTTATGACATAAAAATTATCATATGGCATTTTATGACATGTCATAAAACATTTCACGTGGTCAATTGCAGTGTTTGATTCTTCCTAAAATAAAAGCTATTATCAGAAAAGGACAATGCTCAGGAAGCACACTCTAACTACACATAGTAATAGTATCTGTAGACAGTGTGTTTACTTTTAATGTGCTCTGCCAGGATCTAATTGCCAAGTTTATCTAATCTCAGTGGCAATTCTCCACTGTTAATATGGGCTTCCTGATAACAGTTGTAATAATCTAGGGCAGTATCTCCCAACTTTAGCCATTTTAAGACATTGAACTTAAAACTCCCAGAATTCCTGAGTCAGCATGCTGGCTGAAGTTCACACGTCCTAAATGGCCAAATTTGGAAACACTGACCTAGAGAATATAGTATGAATGCATTAGATAGCATAAGCCTTTTATAAATTTATTGAGGAAAAAACCTCTTCTGTAGCTCTCTTAAGAAATGAATTTAGCATTACAGATAGCCCTCCACTTATGACTGGTTGCTTAGCAACCATTCAAAGTTACAATGGACCCCGAAAAGGGACTTACAACCCAGATTTGAGGTTCAACATCTGTATTCCCCATTGTCACATGACAGCATTTTGAGGGCTCAGCAACCCACATTTATGGTGTCTGTAGCACTCCAGTCACATGACCACAATTTACTTCCAATTTCTGGAAGAATCTAACCCATAGTGAACAATGGGTTCACTTATTGACTGCATTCACTTACTACTGGAAAAAAGGGGCATAGTCAAATGGTGACCCACTTTACAATTGTGACAACTTACTACCACAATTGTGATAGTTAAGTCAAGGATTTACCTGTACAGATTTTGCTGTTCTTTATAGTGCTTGTTTTATTGGAATAGCAGTTTTCTCATTTCAAGTGGCAAGCGTAACTCTAAAATAAATAGTGCATATCAACAAAGAGGGAGGAAATGCTTTTGCAGCAATGTTCACTTGACTCCAATTTATAACATTTGCAAAGCTTCTATTATTTGGATTCCTTTCAACTTGTGTTTTTTTGAAGATGCAGACAAGCTGTTTGCCTCTTCCCTCTCCTGGCTGATCAAATTGACCAGGGGGACACTGGTCTCATGGTTTCAGATATAATTAACACTTTCTTATCTGTGCAGCATCTCTCCTTTTGTAAAGTAGTTAAAAGATCATTATTAAAGACACTTTGCCTTGATTTCAGTTTGAAATATATCATTTGGGCTAGCATAATCAAGAAGGTAGTGACAATGATACTGAATAGAATGATAGTGGGACATACTAAAAGATCAGAGTGATAAATGTGTTATTTGAACACATTTGTCTCTTCAAATAAATACAGAATAAGTTCTGTATTTACAAATTCTGTATTTAAAATTTGAGCATTTTAAAGAACTATGATTGTCAATTATGTTTTGAATAATATTTGGATGCATTTGGAATAATATCATTCTAATGGTAGCTTTCATTTAATTTTGTTTATAAAATAGATCAAATTTTATTTTATTCTGTGGTTCTAATTTTAAAATTATGAAAAGAAATAAAATAACTGAAAAGGAATCTGGATCCCCTAAATGGGTATCGTGGTGCAATATGGTTATTTTTGAACAATATTTAAACGTTTTGTGGAAGATGTTGGTTTCACTTGCTGAAACTGTGGATTGGAGCCTACTTTGTTAGAACTTGTACTTCTGCATGGGCCATGGGCTGTTAGGCACAGCTGGGCTTAAACAGGGGTAGAAATAGAGTCCCCACAACATTTTCTTCTTACACTGTTCTTTATTTTGTTTTTGTAAACAGGTTGGAAATGGATTTGGATATTTTCCCAAGGATCTACTTGAAATAAATCATATTTATACTCATGATGAGCTAGAATTACCAACAGATGTAAGTTATTTAAATGTGTGTTGTTTTCCAGCTACATGATATAATAGAATTGTCTGCAGACAGTAGATTCAGAATGCAGAGAAGATTGATTGGAAAAATAGGAAACTGCTCATCAAGTGTTCATCTGTGTTTGACTAACCATTAACCAGATGCAATTAGTTGTTTTCAAATATTAGGGGGGGGGGGAAAGAGAATTCTACTCATTTATCAAGCTTGCACAAATGCAGCCCTGTGATTCATCAGTCCTTTCTTTTTTCACTAGACATGTATGAAAATATATAGCAGATAAACCTTTATTTTCCTGTCTGACTAGGACCTAGAAAAGAAGGGTATTGTCAGGCTCCTACTATGTCTGATTATCAGACTTTGTGATTTGTATTTATGTTAAATGGTGTCATTGCCTGCTTCACTATAATTCAATGCAGTCCAGTTCCATTGTGAATATAGGATTGCAGCTGTAGTTTAAAGATAGATACGGTGGTATAGTCCAATTTAATATATCTCAGGTTCGGTACAACCCAATACAATGCATAGTTATGAAATGCCAAATAGAATTGATGGGCCTTACTCATAGTTAAATATGAGAGGATTGCAGCCCATATCTTGTTTATGTTTTAAAGAGTTTGACTGCTAGTGTGATTACTTAGACACTAGCAACAATTCATGTAAATGTATATTTTTAAAAAGTACCAGTAGTTAAAATTGAGATATATTTTTTTCCTTTCAGGAAACAGATTTTGTTTGCTTTGGTGAAGGCAAAGATGATTTTGACAATTATGATGTGACCAAACTTTTAAAACTATCAAAAACCATGGAAATGAAAGAACCAGAGTTGGAAACAATAAAAGAAGTGATTGATTGGACAGTTTCTGCTGATCCAGAGATTGATCGTGGTTTTAAAGCAGATTTAAAAGGCATTGAGGACTATGGTGAACACAGCACTTTTCTTCATAAAAAGAATGAGAATGTAGAAGCAGCTCTTGATTCCAAGGGGGAGAGCCTTGGTGTAAGTCGGGAGGCAGACATTTCTCAGGGAGACAAAAATGCACATCAGCCTTCAGAAGAAATGCAGCAGGAAACATTAAAAGTGCCAAAACATGAAAGTGCCAAAAATCATAACAACTCTCAGGGTGAAACTGAACAATCAGATTATGTAGATAAAAAAGATGCTGCTCATACGCTTTTGCACCACGAAGTATCGGAAGGTTTGAAAACAACATTTGGCTCAACTGCAGATGCCTTTGTGTCTGATGATGAGACAACAAGCCTTGTTACATCACAGGATGATGACAACTTCAGGGAAGAACTGGACATTGATTCTTACGATATAGAGAAGCAACAAGAACCAGAGGCACAGTCAGAAGAAATTACTTCATTATCATTTGTAGAAGAAGAAATCACATTGTCAAAAGACCCAGAAGCCGAACTGCTGTCATCTGATAATGTATTTGAATCAGAAGCAAGCAATGATAGTGAGGATGATAATAATGATGAAGATGATGGTAATAATGATGATGATGATAATACTGGGGAAGTTGCTGCAAAACTGCAGCATAAAACAAAAGATGATTCTGCACATTTAGGGGATAATTTTCTTGAAGATGTCAGTGAGGATGAAAGAATAGTTGATAAAACTGATGATCAAACAGGAGAAGAAAGAGAAGAAGCTTTATTTAGAAAACAGCAAAATATTGACCATGTGTTAATGCATTCAGATACTTCCACTGAAGATGAGCCTTTAATACCAGAACACAATTCTATTAAAGAACAGGTGCATGATGTAAATATCAGAGACCTTATAGGAGAAACAGATACAACTCAGTACAATGCAAATGAGAATGCAAAAAATGAAGAGATGACAAAAGAAGAATTGCCAAGCACTTCTACACATAGTTCGGGTACATTTCCTCATGTGGAAGACCAGCAATCTATAAAAACAACAGAAGAAATATTAAGTCCACCTCTAGATATCAAAGTTGATCCAGAAGGTCTTTCTCTAAATAAAATAATAAAAGATAATGAAAGAGGGGAAGAACAAAGTGAGGACAATAGCTTGGAAAAAATGAGCAAAACAGATGAGAAAGATAATCAGCAAGGGAACATAGTACTAGACTTGTCAGAGGACCTAATGAATAAATCGCTAAGTGATTTGGATGATGGAAAAACAAAGTATGACGCAAAGGAACATAAAGAAGATTTTGAATTAAGAAAGATTTTCAGTAGCAAAAAGCAGTCAAATGTCTCTGCAATGGGAAATATTTCCAGTGAAAAAAATATGGGAGTGCTTAATGAACAGCCTCAACAAGGAACTGCAATGCAGGATTTAAATAGTGAAAAGAATGATGTTACCAGTACCAAGAAAACATTTGAGAAAAAAACTGTACTACAAAAATCTAAGACAATTACCCAACATAGAAACCTTACTCAACATAATGTTGATTACATTGAAGCTGATTATTTAAATACAGAAAAATCACTCACAGAAGAATTCCTGTCTATAGACCTAGAAGCTGAAGATGATGATTTCATAGAAGAAATAGAAGAGGAGTTACTACAAGATGAAAATGCTGAAAGTGCAAAATTATCCAAGGAGCAACTGCTAGATGACCAGAGTTTCAAATTAGATACTGATATTCCAAGTCCTCAGCAGCAAATGCCAAATAATGCTATTTTAAAAACTGCTAATCCTGTTGACGAAATAGGAGAAGAAGCAATGACACTTGATCAGGCTAAGGAAGAAGTTGTGGGAGAAGAAATTAACGAGGCCAGTGATAAGGCAATGCAACTAAATTATAATTCCCAGCAGAGTAAAATGAAGGGAAATGAAGACAATGAGAAGATGAAGTCGACAATATTGCCTGAAATTAAAACATCTCCACATGAGAAAAAAACTATAGATGATAAAATAATGCCAAGCAATTTAAATACTTCTGAACCAGAAAACGGGGATTATGATTTCAGTCAAAGAAATGAAGACCTCCCTACAGATTTTTCAGAAAAAGGTCTTAAACTTCCACAAACCTCAGAAAACCAGTTTCAGAACTTATATGAGCCCAGAGATATGATGGAAAACCCAAATGAATGTAGAGAGCCAGAATGCAGTGAGTCTGTGACCCAGCTCCTTATAATGAAAGAGTTTCTTGATGAAAAGCGTATTGCACGTTTAGAAAAGTATCTTGGACAACAGCATCTTTTCAAAATAGAGCATTTGTTTCATGACATGGAATTAGAGTTGATGCTTGCTCAGAAACACAGTGATAATCAAGAGGACACTGAAAAAGCTTTGGATCAGATCCTTGAATCTTCAGAATCTAATATTCTGGACATTCTGAGCAAAGTTTTAGATTCAAGGGAGTTGGAAAATAAAGAGATTAAAGAAACAGATTTGTTTGATGAAGAAGCTGCTTTAATGGATGATATTCAAGAGCTAATGTATTCATTAAGGCAAAAATACTCTCCAGTTAGCGAGAGTGTTCCACTTGCATCCCTTCCAAAACCAAGGGTGGACTTCCCCAATCCAAATAAAGGTAAGACTTAAGGTTGCACCTCTATATCACTTAGTTGGAAGTAAACTCCATTCCCTTTATAGCATATTTTAATATATTTTGGATTGTACTTTATGATTTGGTGAAAGAGCTGGGGAAAAAAAGACAGATTCCCTTGTGATATAAGCAAATTAGATAGTAATCTCAGAATAAATGCTAACTATTTCTAGATCCCTTGATTACACTAAATGTTAAGGAAAGATTTTAATAAAGTTGTTGGCTTTCACATCTGATTAAATTACTTGGCAATGGTATGACAAATCAATTTGTTGCAGATTTAAAAAACAGAAAATTAGCTCATTGTAAAAAATTACAGGTGTTTTGGTCTTTTTTTGGAGACTTGGTGCAAATGTCTTTATTTCAGTGCAAATCCTAGTAACATAAACAGATGCTTTCCATTATTATACTTTTGGGTGACAGTCTGTTTTCATACCGGAAGGAGACATATTTTCCTACTCAAATTAATATATTCAGTTGCTCAGGTGAAACAATTTTTAAACATATGGAGTACCTATATTTAAGCATAGCTCTATAATTGTTTACATGTTGGGTAATATCCCAACATAATCATTCTTGGAGTTTAAATTAATGGAACATATTAATCCCAATTATTTCAGTAGGGCTATCAGGACTGCTGCTAGCATAAAAGGTGCCATTGTGCAGAATTCCACTAAACTCCCCATCTTTTAAAAAAAAATATGCAAAATGTATTAAATATTGCACTTGCTTCCAGCTCCATGCATATGCAGTTGCCTGCTGGTCCCTTCCCTCATGTGGCAACCTTGTGCGGTGCACAGTTTGCACCTGGACTGCAATGGCCCTGAGGGCTACTTTAAGCTTATGTAAGTTGGAGGATCTATTATATACTTTTACACAGGGAACAACACTCCTAGCAATAAATTGTGCATTACTCTAGAACTCAGTATATTTTCCTAAAAATGAATGTGCAAGCAAATGTCCAGCAATTGACATTTGTAAGGTAGACTATCGTAATTGGAATCTGCTTTACTAAGATAGTAAAATGAGGCTAGAAACTTGATCAATCCCAATATAAATGATACTGTATATGTATCAATATACCTTGTATATTATTTTTAAATTATTAGTGTGTAACTGATAAAATTTTTGTACCAGTTCTCTTTGAGAATATTGAAAACAACAATAATAATAATGTGGATAAATCCTGGTAAAAGATTATAAATCCTGAGACATTACATTGTGGCTCTTATTTCTTTTTTTTTGTTACCAAAGTTTCAAAATTAGCAATCTGGAATATCACCTTATTAGAAAGTATAAGAAATGTGTTATAGCTGAATAAGGTTTGCCTGCTTAAAAGACTACCTAGGAATTTGCTGCCATGAGTTCTAAGCTGAAACAGAAGAACAGGAGAAACAGAAAATGTAAACAATAAAAAGAACCCACAATTTCTGCAGGATTCTTGCAGGAAAAAGGTGCTTTTAATATCTATGTGTGTATTCTGCTTAACTTCAAATGCTAAGTTAGAGATGACTAAAATAAATTTGAAGCAAAATATATTTAAATAATCAGAATGCAAGAGGTAAATAAACTGTGAGAGCTTTTAACCAACGTGCAAATCTCTACTTACTATAGCTAATGAAAAACAAACAGAATATGACAAACGTACTGTGGAAACCCTGGTAGGGGGCATAGATCAAAAGTCTGCGCAAGACACAGAACAGATGTCTGAAAAAGAAGAAATTGTTCATGTGGGTCAATCAAAAGAGGAAGAGAACATTTTGAAAGAGACTGAAACGGTGGTTAATATGGGAAACAAGGATGTTCCTGAGGATGACAGAAACTTGCCAAATGTGGATGTTGTCTTTGGATCAGTTGATTCAGAAAAAGATTTCATTACAGGTAACTTTCAGGATGGTTTGTTTCTTTGTACAAAAATAGAATATAAAAATAGCTGCAAGATTATAATTCAGGAAACAACTGGTTTTAGTTATATTTATTACGAGAGAGATATCCTCTTCTGCATGTACATTTTTAAAGAGACAGATGCTTAGAGGGATAAAAGTTGCTATTACGAATCAGGTTATATCAAACCATAGAGCTGTTTGTTTTCAGTTTAGCAGATGATGACAACCTAGTGGTCAGTGTGGTTTATAAGCCATGTGTTATGGCTTAGGATATGGTACAAAGCTAAGGATCTAATGACTACAGTATAGCCATATCATAATTAAATAAACAATAGCTAGGGACACGTACAAACTCAGCAGTGGAATCAAAGCACTGTTTTCTCTAAATAGTGGTAGGTGTCCATTGTACTTGCCTCATGATGGTGGAACAAGAAGCATTTATTTCCAAGTTAATTGATTATGTGCCATCAACTTGCAGTCAACTCCTAGCAACCATACAGTTAGATTTTTTTCCATGGCAATGTCTCCCTGATCTAGTCTTCCAGTGCAGCAATGATAGCCTTGCTGCTGGTCATCCACTTCTCTTTCCTTCCAGCTTTCCCAGTATCAAAGCCTGTTCTATAGCTTGTCTTTGTATAATGTATCCAAAATAAGATAATTTGATCCTAGTATTTCAACTGAATATAAATTTAGATACAATTCTAGTTAAAAGTTGATTTAATGAGTCATTCAAGTCTATTTAAAAAACCCAGTTCATTGAGAGATGGGCAATCATTTCTTCTGATCTTAGTAAATTACAATTTCTAGAATTTCTCACCATCCATTCTGATTAAACTGTAAAACTGAAATGTACAGTTCAGGTTACAATTAAAATAGAAGCTATGCAAGCTTCAAAATATAAACAGTGAAAATACAACTTCAAAAGATGTAATCTATTTTTTGTATTTTATGTGACTCATGAACTAAAGTTATTTTATGAAAACATTTATAAACCAGAATGTTTTGGTTGGCTTCTATATACTAACATGCTTACTATTATAAGCTATGTTCAGATGTCCCAAAACTATAGTTTGATAAAAACAATTTAATTAAAAGGTTCAAAATCTTTGTTTTAATCTAAGGTCAAATTAATGCTAAGGATGATGCAATGCAAGAAGATAGTAATCTATCAGAAGGAAATTCTGCTGCTCCATACATTCGTTCTATTGTAGATGACGCAGTCCTGTCAGCCAAAGAAAATATGCAACCCATCACAAAACTTGTAAGTATTTTATCTTACTTGACATATAGTAGCTTTAAAAGCCAGAATTTCCCATATGCTTTAATAGAATTTGTTTCCATCGTGAAGACATCAAGGTAAAAACCAGGGGACTCTTGAATTCTATTCCCACCTTAGGCACAAAGCCAGCTGGGTGATTCTTGGGCCAGTCATTTTCTCTAAGCCCTACAGGAAGGATGCAATGGCAAAACTTTTCTGAAAAACCTTGCCAAGAAAACGTAAGGACTTTGCCTAGTCTCCAAGAATCAAATAAGATTGAACAAAAGAAAAAAAAACCTGTATCTGGTCATCTTCCTGTTTCCTTCCAGCTTTTCTAGCATCAGAGCCTTTTCTAGAGTATTGTAAAATTAAAATGTGCACAGTATTTGCAGACTAATCTGTAGTCTGTACTGTTCAAATATTATCAGTGCCACTTCAATCTTCCTTTGAAGAAAATTATAAACATGTAGGGAGAAAATGCAAACTATAGGGTATTTTTTAGTTTAAAAATATAGTAGGAAAATAGCTATTTATGTAACACAACTTGATATTTTGCTTAAAATTCAGTTTTGGAGCTTGCTTTTGTTGGTTTTTGTATATGCTTCCTGGGTTTTTAAGCATGTATTTGAAAACATCCATGTAGTTTTGCCTTCTTACATTAGGGTCAATAGATCTGAGCTCAGAATACAGGTAGTCCTTGAGTTATGACAATTGAGCCCAAAATTTATGTTGTTAAGGGAAACATCTGTTCAATGAGTTTGCCATTTTATGACTTTTCTTGCCACAGTTAAGTGAATCACTGCATTTTTTAAGTTAGTTAACATGGTTGTTAAGTGAATCTGGCTTCCCCATTGACTTTGCTTGTCAGAAGGTCACACAAGCTGATCAAACGTCTCCAGGACACTGTAACCGTCATAAATATAACCACTTGCCAAGCATCCGAATTTTGATCATGTGACCAGGGGGATGCTGCAATGGTTGTTAAGTATGAAAAAGGTCAGAAGTCACTTTTTCCAGTGCCAGTGTAACTTTGAGCAGTCACTAAATGAACTGTTGTAAGTCAAGGACTACCTGTATTAGAACCCAGAGATTTATCTGGAACCTAGAATCTGCATTGTACATTCCATTTCCTTATTTTCCTTGCTACGTAATAAGGAAAATACGTGGTTTTCAGGAGCTCAGAAAAGTCCACGTAACGTACTACGGCTCCCCTCCTATAAAACAGATCCTCTCCGTAATCGCGGTTTACTAAACAACAACAACAACAAAACCAACCCCACCCCACCCCAACTCTGTAGCAAAAGCTAGTTTAACTACCGAGCTTAAGCGCTCTTCCTGCACCTTTCTTCCGGTCAGAAGCCGGCAGAGCTTCTCCGCTTCCGGAACCTACAACCGTGACTTGCAGGCACGGGCCGATGACGTCGAGGGGTCGTAGTGGGGTCACGGTGAGGTGACGTGTCCCTCTGGAAACAGAAGCCGGGAACGGGGGCGGGGAAGACTCTGGCACCAACGGGCGAGGGGGTTTGGTCGCAGGCCGGTTTCTCCATGGAATCCGTTCTCCCTTCCAGCAACAGCAGCGCCGCTCCGCTCCAGGGGCCGCTCTCCCGGGGCTATGCTTCCTTTAGGGACCGTCTTTTGTGGGTGAGGAAAGGAAGTGGGAGGGATCGAGAGGGACCGGGTGGTGGTGGGGATCTTTGCCATGGAAAGGAGCGGAATCCGTGCCTGACAAGTATCGTCGGCTGCGAGTGGGGAAGGACGAGGGGGACGTATTGACAGGGCGGCGGGCCTGGTGAAGACGGCTGTTGTCACGGTAGTGGATTAAAAAAGGCTCTGTTTCGTCGAAGAAATAGGCGAAAGTCGAATCGGGCTGCTAGGAAATGAGAGTGTTCTTGTCTTCGAAATAAATAGTAATTTAAAAAACAAACTGCCAGAACAAGTACAAACTTCGAACTTCGATATGTGCCATCAAGTCACTTTCCACTTCTAACCACAACTAGCCAGATGTCCTTCATACTTTAGGATCGGATTTGTGGCTCTAGGTTGCCCTTAAATAGGAGAACTGCTGAGGAAATTGAACAGAGGTGGGAT
>JANHFL010002676.1:80080-104739 GCA_032468155.1 Oxyrhabdium leporinum | reverse complement strand
TATACCTCAGCATATTGCCCCCACAATCCGGGTCCTCATTTTACCTACCTCGGAAGGATGGAAGGCTGAGTCAACCTATGTCTGTTGGAGCAAAACCATAACCTTAGTTCAAAATAATGTTGTTTTAAAAATGTTAAACAACTATTTTTCTCTTTGACAAATATGACTGTAAATCTGATGGTTCTTGCGTAGTAGCATGGCTTGTTCTCCGAATTCCAGATTTGCCTACCATCTCCTAAAGAATGAGGAACCAAATAGAGAGCATCTTGTATTAGCAATAGCACTTAGATTATTTTATATACTTAATTATTATATCATATATTTAATTTTTTATTATATTGTACTAACCTGGTAACAAGAACCTGGGGGGCCTATTAAGATAAAAGCAAAATGATAATAAAACCACTAATAAAAATAATGAATTGTTAGATATGTGCGCTTCTTACATTGTAGTTTGCAATGTAATTCACAAGATAACTAGCTGAATTTCTATTGCCATATTCTTTTCTTGCCTTAGTAGCAATGTTTAATTTGTATGATGATACTTTAATTTAATAAATAACATAAATAAATAAAAATAAATTATTGGATCAAAGTGAAACTTTATCGGAAATTGTCTGTGAGTTCCCTTTTGAAAATATTATGTGCATGTTAAACACAATGAAATAATGTCTTTCTTTCCTTAGATTCCAGGAATGAAAAGATGAAGGCTCAGATTAAACAGATGATGGATGTTTCAAGGGTATAATACACATTGATTTACCTAATTAATATGACTCATTTATTATGGCATAATTCATCACTTGATATTCATTAATCTTTTGCAGGTTAAAACAACATTATCTATCATTGAAGAAGAAAGAGATAATTTACGTTCCAAACTAAATGACGAAGTTGCAGCAAGACACGAATTAGAAGGTGTGTTCAACAAATAAGAGTATTTTTTTTGTTTTCAATGAAGTATTATGCCTGCTTAATTTTGGAGACAAGCAACTTCTATCTTCCTTTTAGATTTTGATTTTACCTCTTAACAGTTCATAAGTTATAACTGTTAGGCTAGATATCTCTTAGTCTTGACTTCATATCCAGTAACCCAGAAAAATGCCATTCTTACTGGAGAGCAGTTCTGAGTGAGCCTTAATTATTTGTTTTGGCTCCTGCATTTTGATTGTGATTGTGATTCCCCCTTCAATCAACTCCTAGCCTCTGCTACAGCATTTTTAACTGGTGGCATAAGTGATGCTAGCAGTCCTGGAAAAATGGAGGAAACCACACATGGCAATTGTTAAGAAAGCAAGGGAGTCCAAAACATAGGGAGAGCAACAGATTGTCTAGCCTCTTTTTCAAATTCTCAAGTTTTCAAATATGCCCTGACTGCTATCCTGAAACTAGAATGTATTTTGTGCCTTTGATTTAGTTTTTGACTCCTGGCAACTGCCTAGACTAGTTTCTGCAGTTTTCTTGGCACGATTTTTCAGAAACGGCTTGCCATTGCCTCCTTCCTAAGACAGAGAGAAAGAATTGACCCAAGGTCACTCAGCTGGCTTTGTGCCTAAGGCAGAATTGGAACTCAGCGTGTTTCTAGCCTTATACCTTAATCATTATGCCAAACTGGCTCTGTAAACAAGAACATGGACCTAGTAAAAAGAAGGGCTGTGCATAAGGCACTTTTATATTTTTGTGTACTTTTAGGATGCGCATATACATATTCTGCCTAATATAAGCATCACTTTGTCTCTCTGCTCTCTTTCTCATTTCCCACATCCATACTTCACTTCTGGGGACTGCTGTCTTTTTTTTTTTTATCTGCTCCTAAATGGCTTCATTCTCTGACTTGTGTTTGGTATTGCCACATCAGTCCACATAACAAGTGTTAAAAATGTTGCTATAAAGAATGAAGTAATACTATGTAATTTATTTTATTACAGAGCAAATCAAGAAGCTGGAGCATGATTCATGTTCCACACAGACAGTAAAATCTCAGCTAGAAAGTGAGTGTAAAATGCTCCAACAGAAAGTAGAAATTCTTAATGAACTTTATCAGCAGAAAGAGATGGCACTTCAAAAGTAAGTATTTTTAAATCACCATAGGGATTATAATATAATATAATTGTGATTCCCCCCTCAATCAACTTCTAGCCTCTACTACAGCATTTTTAACTGGTGGCATAAGTGATGATGTTAAGGCATACCTGCTAGCAGTCCTGGAAAAATGGAGGAAACCACACATGGCAATTGTTAAGAATGCAAGCACACTCTCCAGTCCTGGACATCATATTTAAATATTTACTTATCCATTCAAAAACTATTTATGTTTGGTATCCTGCAAGATAAACTGTTTCTAAAATTAATACATTCAGTAGAATGCTTACATATTCATATTACAAAATGACAGTTAGCAGTGTCAACCGAAAGGAAACCTTAATGAAGTGGTAAGAAAGAATTGCTAGGTGTGCCTTCAAGATGCTTCATTAGGGGAATAGTATTCTATGAAACCCAAAACGTATCCATATTGCATTTAAGCAGGGTTGGATTTTTTTATGCTAGTCTAGTGAGTTTCTTTAAACACTGTGCTTTTATCATTTCTTCAGTGACAATTACAGCTCTGAAGCTGTGTTACAGAAGTTTCAGATTTCTAAAGTAAGATGAGGTCTTTTCTTAAGGGATGTATTGGCATTTTAAATGAGCTTGTCTCTGCTGGTTTCTCATGCTTATGTTCTTTTGCTGGAAAGTAAAGTGCCAGCGTATTTGATAATGCCAAATGGAGAAGGACACTCTCTTCCTCCTTCCTTAACAAGAGACAGTGCTCTTGTATCTCTTTCTTCAAGATTACTTTGACTGTCTTCCTACCACCTCTTCTTCTTGTTACTTGCTTTTTGGTATTGGCAGTTGAATGTTGCCACGTGGGACATAACTTGGTTGTATTTCATTATGCCACTTTTTATTTTGTCCTAGGAAATTGACACAAGAGGAGTATGAACGTCAAGCGAAAGAGCAGAAGCTTTCTGCTGCAGATGAAAAGGCAGTCCTGGCTACTGAAGAAGTGAAAATTTACAAGTAATTCTGATATGTAAATATGTTGACTTTTGATTGTGAGGGAAGGCATTGTGATTAGAAATAATTTTTCATCTTCTTTGACAGGCAGAGAATTCAGGAAATGGAGGAAGAATTGCAAAAAACAGAGCGGTCTTATAAAAATCAGGTTTGGAGCTATTTCAAGACTTCTGAAAAAGAAAACTTTACATTATAAGGTGTTCTGCAAATTCAAACATTTTTCTTTCATATTTTAAGATTGCTGCTCATGAGAAGAAGGCTCATGACAATTGGGTAAGGCTGTACTTTTTCTTTTAAGAACAGCATTTCAGCTTTGAACATTTTGTCTCATTACACTTACTTATTCTAAACTCTTGATATTCCTGAACAACTGTTCTAGTAGGTTGTCCTTTGATTTCAAGCGACATTTGACTAACAGTTTTGGATTTATGTACTTCTTTCTTTTTTACAGCTCATAGCACGTTCTGCAGAGAGAGCATTAGTTGAAGAAAAAAGGGAATCTGCCAGCTTGAGACAAAAGTAAGCATGTTTTATGCATGTGATCACTGTTTCTAAGAGACAACACTAAGGAAGAGTTACCTTTTTTTAAAGTGGCTGGAATTCCAGTAAAAATGTTCTTTTTTCTTATTAGAATCATAGAGGTTAATCAGAAAATAGCTTCCCTTCAGAGACCAATAATTGTTAAACCAACTGCAGGCCGGCCAGACCATCAGACTTTACCTCGCAGAGGTAAGTTGTTTCCCATGTGTTTAAACTTAGCATTTTAGAAGAGTAAATAGATACTTTGCCAAATTTCCTGTACATTATTTCTACTTCATAACAGGTCCATTAAGTCGAGATGGATCTTTTGGGCCCTCGCCTGTGAGTGGTGGCGCTCCTTCCCCACCACTGATGATGGAACCCCCTGTACGACCTCCTTCTGCCAATCCAAGAGATGGATCAAGAGGTGAACCTAGTAAGCAGTCTTTAAAAAAAACTGCAGCAAGAAAATAATATTTATCTTCTAAACAAATATACA
Source organism: Oxyrhabdium leporinum (assembly GCA_032468155.1). Classification (NCBI taxonomy): domain Eukaryota; kingdom Metazoa; phylum Chordata; class Lepidosauria; order Squamata; family Cyclocoridae; genus Oxyrhabdium; species Oxyrhabdium leporinum. Next base: position 100,667 of record JANHFL010002676.1, on the reverse strand, counting down.
TAATTTAATTTTAACTATTTGTATATTTACCTTTTTACCATTTGTAAGCAGCCCAGAGTTGAGATGAGCAGGATTTAAATTTAATAAATTCAAAAAAAGGGACTCTGGAGTTAACAACAGCACAGGTAGTCCTCATTTTAAAACTGCAGTTGGGACAGGCAACTCAGTCATTAAGTGAAATGGTTTCTAAGCAAAAAATGACATGCCTACAACTGTGTTTACAATTTTATTTCAGCTTTCCTTTGCTTTGCAGCATCAGAAGGATATGACCCTAAACAGTTGGGTGAGCTCAATTGTCAGGAAAGGTTTCAGAAATTCAACTCATGAGAAAATCTTATAGCCCTTTTTCTCCACTCTCTTGCCCTTTGGAATGGTCACCCAGACGAAAATTGATTGTATTTATTGGAGAGGAGGGGATTATAACAAAGTAAGCAGCACACATTTAAAAGAATGCACTAGTGCCAGCTGTTTGCTTGGCACACAGGCAGCCCTCTAGGAGGCAAAAGAAAGCAGTTACTTAGGAGGCAAAAGAAAGCCTTTAGTGAGAGACTGAGTAGGGTCTTGTAAATTTCAGGCAGGATCTGCAAATTAAGCTCCTGGTTGAGCTTGTTAATCCACCGTTACCGCTTTTTAGGGAAGTGGCATGCTGCAAAGAAAAACCATTTAGAAAGAATGGTTGTTTAGGCAACCTCTGCTTTGGGTGGGTGGGGAACACAGATCAAGCACAGGACGACACATACTAACTGCTTGTAATGGTGAACACATGACAGATACTGCAAGGATCATTAATATGCACATTAGTCATAAAGCTACTTTTCATCATAACCATGAATAGTCACTAAAGGAGGACTACAATATGAAAATGGACTGTCACTTGCACAGTGGGATTTGCTTTGCTTTTCTCTCTCTCTCTCTCTTTATTCCTCTTGAGGATATTCCCACTCATTTTAAGTAGACTTGGGAAATTTTGGTAGAAACAGATCTTGTTCCGCCAATTATATTTGTTCAGTTGTGATAGACCTGGTTAATATTTTTAATTTCTCTTACTGTTGCTCTCCCTTATGTTAACATAATTTTTGTATCTTGGATGAGGTCATATCTGGTTAGGACTAGAAAACCTTCTACGCTTCAGTTACCAAATATTGCATTTTGGCAATATCCATTTTGCACCATCATCTTAGTCACCTGAAAATATTAATAATTCCTCCCAGTAATTGAAAAGCTGCTCACCTTTGACTTAGCACAATATATGGATGATCTGCCCAGTGTAGCAGATGCTTTTCTTGAATTATTAAATTCAGTAACTTAATCAAGGGGTTCTTTTTACCTCAAGCTAAGTCAAGATAAGAAGTGAGGAGGAGGTATAGGTAGTCACTTACAACAGTTCATTTAGTGACCATTCAAAGTTACAACATCACTGAAAAAAGTGACTTATGACCATTTTTCGCACAACTGTTACAGCATCCCCATGGTCATGTGATCAAAATTCAGACGGTTGGCAACTGACCCATAGTTATAATGGTTGCAGTGTCCCGGTGTCATGTGATCACCTTTTGCAACCTCCTAACAAGCAAAGTCCATGGGGAAGCCAGATTCACTTAATAGCCATGTTGCTAATTTTAACAAAGTGCATTGATTCACTTAGCAACTGTGACAAGAAAAGTCATAAAATGGCAAACTCACTTAACAAATGTCTCACTTAGCAACATAAATGTTGGGCTCAATTGTGGTCATAAGTTGAGGACTACCTGTACTTAGAACTATAGCTTTTAAAAACAAACATGATGATTTTCTATTTGAACTTGCGTGAGAAAAAAACTTTGCCTAGGAGTCTTCCAATGCTAAATCATAAAAGACCTTTATAGGAATACTTAGCTAAATCCTATGTGTGGAAGTTTCTGCCCCAAAGTTTAGACTATTTTTCTGTCATACTATGTTGATTAATTTATTGATTTTTAGTTCAGATCTTTTGCTTTTTGTTGCTAAACTTTATCAAGCACTTACGTACTAGTGATGAATTCCTTTTATAGTCCCTGTTCCATGTTTTAATTTGAATATCTCAGTATGAAAGGAAAAATACACACTATTGTATATTTACTTAAATACATATTGTACATTTTCTTTTGAATTCAGTGTAATGTGCATAACACTGCCTTTTTTTTCATGTAGCAATCTTATAAGATGGTTTGGAAAGAAATATGATTGGCATAAAATCACTGCATTTTCAGAACTCATATTGAATTCAAGCCTAAATCTTCTCATTCCTAGACTAATACTGTACTTACTTACTAAATCACACTGGTTTAAAAATAGATATATCACTTTTTATAAAGAAGATATAAGATATAAAGAAACATAGAGTGGCCTCGTGGTATTTCCAGGTTGTTTTTGGACACACTGTGTTATTTCTATCAGCTCAGTTAGCGTGAACAATAGTCAGAATTGGGAGATTGTTGTCTAAAGTATCTGGAAGGCACTGTGTTGCACAGCCATTAATTGGCAAAATAATAATCTCTCTACCAAACTGCATTGTAATCCTTCAGATACTATGACTGATGGTCCTCCAGTCCAAAAAAGGCATTCTGATCTATCAGGAAGAATGTCTGCTCCAGGTAAGAATGGCAAGAGATTCCATCTATATTTTGAAAGTGTAGCATCTTTTTTCAAGCAATATTAAATATGTCCTTTTTGTTTCTCCTTCCAGATCTTGGTCTTCCTGTAACAACACTGATCAACTGTGGGCCAAGAACATCTTCTCCTTCAGCTGCAGTTCTTGATGGAATGGTAAGTGGGGAGGTTGCTATTTCTTTGTGAGAAATGACATACTGTACAGAATCTTTGTTTTGTTACCTTATATATGCCATTTCATGCCTTACTTATGTATCAATTTCTATTTGTCTCTCACTCCATCTTTGTATTGCTGGGGTGCAATATCTTACCAAAGCAAAATCTTACCAAAGAGGTTGAGGTCACCCACGTTTCTGCTGCCCCACCTTCCTCTGGTGAAGCAACTGCAGTGAGTACCAAGAGGCTGGGAATGGTGCCTTTCTCCTGCATTTGATGGAGAGGATGTAAAAAGCATGGTGTGCTTCATGACTCGGCATGAGAGATGCGGTGCTGCAAAACTCACTCAGGGTTTTGCAGTTCTTTCTCTTGGCTTTGCAACTTGTTAAAGCTAAATGCGTTGCTGGGCAAGCTAATGGGACCTTAAAGAATATATAATCCAGTTGCTTCATAAATGGTGGTGCTTGACATTTAAGGCTTTTCTAACCCCTGAGGACCTCTGATCATTTTCTTCTGTAGATGGTGTGGGATTTGGATTGGCTGGTATTATAAAGGAATGCACTTAGAAGAGTGTCTAGTTCAGATTTGGATTGCTATTTTGAGAATGCTTTTATAGGATAATACTTCTTTGATGCCTGAAGACAAGAATATTTTTGAAAAAGAAAATTTCCATAAAACACAGTGAGCTCTAAATTTGGAAATTTTCAGCAACAATATTTCTTAAAGTACTTTTAATCTATAGTTCTGTAATTTCATGAATAATGCCCTATAGATAACTAACACTGCAGTCTTCTACAGGTTAACATTGGTTCCAAAGGCCCACCATCTTTCCCGGGAGCCCCCATGATGACATCCCCAGCAGTTGGGCCTTTGCCACCTCCTATTCGGTTTGGACCACCACCCCGCCTGCCCTATGGACCTCGACCTCTTCCTCTCTCTTTAGGTATGGACTCTATTGTGCATTGTGATTTTTTCAGATTATTTAGTTTTATTGCTAAATACCTTTCAAATGCCTTTTAGTACATATCACAGTTTGCTAAAAATGCACTTTAAAAGAAATTCCGCTCTTAGTGTTCAAAATAATGTTATTTTGTATAGAATATGAAGTTGTGTTATATATGGAACATGCAAGGATTGGATGGTAACAGTAACACTTATTTGAGTGTTACAGGCTTCTTTGATGGCATGTTCAATCTTGTACTAAGCATAATTGATTTTTAGCAAAACAAATAAAAAAGGAAAAAGTTTGGAAGTGTCAAAAGGCTATAAAGAGCACAGATTCCTTATTCTTACAACCCAGAAATCTTTTACAGCCTATTTGGAATATTTATGTGCAGGCATTAAGATTAGAAGCATGCTTTCCTAAAATAAAAGTGATGGCAAATGGCAACTTGATTTTGAACCACCCAGTTTCATTTTGTTTTTCTTTCAGTTCGTGGAGCTCCTCCACCGCCACCTATGCCTAGAGATTATCCACCTGGTCCTCCATTTGGAATGCGAGATTTTCCTCCTGTTCCACTGCCACCTCCTGAACAGAGAGGATATATCCGTGGGCCACCTCTTTTCCGGCCACCTCCCCCCAGAGATTACCTTCCAGGTCCCCGACTACCTCCACAAGGTTTAAGGGATTATTCTCCTCCTGTTAGAGACTTGCCACCTGTAATGCCCAATGACTACCAAGAAAGCCCTCACTGTTCTCAGTCTCCATCTAGCTCACAAGACTCGGCACATCTTCCTAAACAGAAACCATGACTTCAGATTTCTGGACTGATTTCAGTGGCTTCAGCAGGACTCTTCCTTCTAGATTTGGTTTCAGTATAGCTTTCTTTTTCTTTCCTTTTTTTCTTTTATTTTTTTTGGCAAAAAATAATTTCTGTAGTAATGTGCATTTCGATAACCTTTAAATCGGACTTGTTCATCCTCTTTGGATGTACTTAGAAAGTTTCTGTGATAAGCCTGAATCCTGCTTTTATAGCTGTGACCAACTCGCAGCTCTCAACGTGCAATATATAAAAAATAACTGTATAGTTAGTTTTTAAATAATGTAACCTTTGTAAATGATGTTGTTAAATGATTTAAAATTATAATCTGAACATTTCCTGTGGAAATAACTTCAGTAAGCAAAGCTACCATTCATATATAGCCTACAGTCACTGTAGACAAATGGTTTACATAAAGAAAGATTCTAACTCCTACTTTTTAAAGCATCTGGCGTAAAAGTACCAGAAGAAAGATTGGAAGGACAAATCTACTAATAAAGCAAAATTCTTTTTTGCTATATACAAAATTATTTTTAATGGTTAAACAAGTTTAAAGTAGTTATAAAGAGTAAGTATCCGAGAGCAAATGTTCCAATTCTGTAGTAAGAAAGAATCAAGGATAAAAATAAATGAGAGAGCCCTCTGCTGCTTTAGGAAATACTAAATCAAATACATACAAAGTCTGTTAATTTCAGCATAATTTACAGTGAAGTGTAGCAATTAGTTTGTTGTTGTTTTGTTTCGGCTAAAGGCTCAGGTAGAATTATGTCATTATTTTTATATCAAATAACTGGGCGATATATTTAAAATAATTATTGAATCAAAGGATGCTGAAAATTGTTTTCTAACATAAGAATATTTTTTCATTATATCTGCTTTAAAAATTCCTATCCTTGTTGTATAAGGGCAGATGCATTTTCTAGGAAGTAGTATTGAATCATGCAGTTTTCTTGAGAGTTGGTGGGTGGATAGAATGATAAAATGTGAAAGATAAGACAATCTTCATTTCACAGAACTTCTGAATCGAACCCTCTGTGCTTGTATGCTTATTTTGATTTATACACACATATATGTATAATGATGCATATACATATATGTGCATGCATGCATATACATATTCTACTTATATCTACTCATAATATTCCAGGTTGTATCAGTAGAAAAGATAACCTAACTACAGTTCAAAAACTAATTGTAAGTCCGCCTACTCAGTGATAAAATCTACAGTAGAAAAATTTTCAGGTGACAGTTCCATTCTGTTAAGAACTATATGTTGTTGGGGGCTTGGAACAGAGCCCAAAGTATACATGTCTTTTTCCCAACCAGCAACTGCAGGACAAGTGATGGTTTACAGAAGGTAAGCCAAGGAATGCCAATTGTTAGTCCTTATAGAATTACGGTATAGGATTTTCAGCCAAAGAAAGACTAAACCATGATTTGAAGATTAAGCAGAAGTTCAATAGACATTATTTACCTTGAAGTAAAACTTTCACTTCCTTTTTAATGAAACAGTAATTGAGTGTTATCAAATAAATGGTAATCATGAAAAGGCCCTTCTAGAACAGAGTATCACTGTTCCTTGGACATAGATATTCCTCCCTGTAACTTAAGAGTGTTGGCTTTTGAAAGATTTCTTAAAACTTCCTATTTACCGGTAATAGAAAGGCTTGATTATTTTGAGGGTGGCATTTTATCTTTGGAAAAACATTATTACTAGCGCTTTCAGATATTGGAAATAAATATGTGATGAAATAGCTAGGCAAATGTTCACATACACATGTCTTTGAGTCAGGAGTATCATCAGAGGAATGAAACACTAATGGGTTGTTTTTTTCCTGATAGCACCCTCTCCCCCTCTCCTATTTTTAGATTTGGTTTCATATTTTCTTTCGTACATAGAGGAAGGCACAATAGGATAAGGCAGGGGTGTCAAACTCGATTTCATTGAGGGCTGCATCAGGATTGTGTTTGACCGCGGGGGGACATGGCCGATGTAGCCGTGGCCAGCTCAACTTCCCTCGTGTCGGGGACACCTGTGGTGGCTAAGTGCTAAGGCAGGACAGAACCTCCTTCACTTATAATCTTCGTTCTTTCCTTTTCTTTTTCCTTCCCTCATCATTCTCTTCTTCCTTCGCCTCTTTCCTTATTTTTCCTTTGCTCTCTTTCCATCTTTTTTCTTTATCTCTCCTCTATCCCTTTCATCTTTCCTGTTCCTTCTTGAATGCTGAAATGCAAAAGGGAACATTTCTCGTTTTGTTTTTAGTTCGTTTTGCTAGCCCTCTGCCAGCGAAAATGGAGCTGGAGGGGCACGTTTTTGCTGGTAGAGGGTTGCAGGAGGCCATCGTGGCCAAAAATGGACCTTGGGAGGGCCACGTGCGGCCCTCCCAAGCTCCATTTTCGCTGGCAGAGGCACTGCGGGCCGGTCCTTTGCTGTTTCCAGGGCAACCTTGTGGGCCAGATCCAGCCCGCGGGCCTTGAGTTTGACACCTCTGGGATAAGATATTGATTTATTTGATATTAGGATATTAAGGGAAAGTGATCACATAAAGTTGGGGAGAGTTGATTTTAAGAAAAATAAATGCTGGGTGTGTAATTGTGTATCTCTAACTGAGAAACCAATGGAAAAAGAGCTTGAGATAAGTGGGAGTTAACATCAATGAAAACTTGCCAGAGAAGGCCATTAACACATCTAATACAACATTTGGGAAACTCAGAAGCCCCAACTGAAGGACAATGACCTTCTGCTATCATATTGCCCACCAATCAAGATGTTGAGCATACTGTTTGTGGTTTAAGAAATAATATACGGCCATTAGTGTTGGTAGCCCTCATGATCCTTCATGAGTTTATGCAATCCCCCTTTAAAACCATTAAAATTACCTGCCATTACCACAGTTACAACCAGTTATCAGTTTACAGAGTGGACAAAATGTTTTTTATCATTTCTGCAATTCCTTGAATTTAGCTTCGTTGGATGTCTTTTGAGTTCTAGCATTGTTAGAAAGAGAAACAAGCTTGTGTCTTCACACTATGCAATGTTTCTCAACCTTAGTAACTTTAAAATGTATGGACTTCCCTAGCCAGTAATATCTGAGCATCTCAAAGTTGCGAAGGTTGAAAAATTCTGGAGTTGAAGTTCACACATCTTAAAGTTGCCAGGGTTGAGAAACTATTGGCTCTTCCTATGTCTTCCCTTTGTTCCAAGTGAAAGAGCCTTACACACTGCAGTCTATTTTTGTGGGGAGTTGCTACAATTTCCTAACAAGTACTTTGGATGCTTCATTTTGTAAGACAAGTTTTATACAAAAATGCGACTTCACCATAGATTTTTTTAAAGAAAGGGCATCATTATATTTGCAAGTTTTAATTACTATTTTATTTTACTTTTATTTCTTTTTCAATTCCCTTTTAATTCCAAGTATAGGTTTTTTTTAAACAGCAGCTGCTAATTAAACTGGCATTTTCATCTAGCTGCTCACTGTAACTCCAGGATTATTTCTCTAGTTGAGGCTCTGCTACCTGAGATCTTGCAAATGCATAATTGCAGATGAAGGTTAGTGGTTCTTTTGTGCCAACATACATAATTTTGCTTTTACTATTTTGAAGCTCATTTGCCTGATTTGGAAGTCTTTTAGTGTTTTTTACAATCCATTTTTTGATTGCACCATCCTGAATAGCTGACATCAACAAATGTGGCCACTTCACTGAAAAGCCTCAACTCCATCTATATACAAACTGAAGTTGAATACTTAATGTCACAGAGCCCCCAAATATGTTGAAATAAAAGCAATAAAATAAAGTACAGTAAAAGAAGGAAAGAACATGAACAGAGCAAAAGTAAGATACTGTAAAATCTGGTAAGAAGGATACAGAACTCCAAAACTGCTCTACACAGAACAGTCGCAAATCAATCCAGAATTCATTTGCTATTAGTAAAGCACACATTTTGAAGGCTGCAAATGCAAACTTAGCAATGGCTTGTTTTATCTGGGGTCTTTGTTTACCAGATGGAGATGTATTGCAAATTCTGCTCATCCAGAAAATTACTAATAATGAAAGATACTAAGAAGTCATTATGCATATCTCACAAGGTTAACACATGGCCCACAGATGCAGTATTTCCAGACAGACAGGGACAAGTCCTTGGGTTTTCTGAAAGTTGCCCTTCAGTATAGTTGATGGCAGGATGCTAAGGCGCCTCAACTACAATCTGGTTAAAATGTTAATTGAAAATACGACTGAAAATAAAGTTTACTATCCCTCAACTGCATTCCATGTAGTGCTTTGCTGTATTCCATTTGCAATTCTCTTTTTGTCTAAAAACAGCCGTAGTCTGTTCTTGTCCCAGCAACAATAGTGTCTCTGACGTAAAACCAGTTTCAGAACTGTCTCCAATGTCTTTTTCTTTCTCCATGTGGAATGAAAGTTGTCTAGCAAAATCAAAATGTAAAACTTCTAAGTTAATGGAAAACAATCTTTAGCCAGTATATGAAAATTCTTAACCACCCTTTTGTCTGAAGCCTCCAACTATAAGGATGTATTACAGATACATTTTGCTACTTGGAACAACTTTCATAAGTAATAAGTTTTTTCTCTTTCAAGCTTAGTGTAATTGATACCTGGTAACAGACACACAGCACAGTTGGAATTAATCAACTACCTTTTTAAAAAAGGGTTGATGCTGAGCATTCAATAACATTTGAGTAGTATAAGCATTTTAATTATGTTTTGCAGCATGAATTCTAATTCAGAAATGCCTCCTGGAGAACTACCTCCAGGAGGGTTAATTATTCAGATTATTGGTAAGTATCCATCAGAATTTATTAAACCAGTGCTTTGATCTAAAGTGATTACTTAGTCTTAAGACTATTGCCATATCTGAGGTAGAATACAGGTTGTCCTCTTCTTACAACGATTCATTTAGTGATCATTCAAAGTTACAAAAGCAGTGAAAAAAGGGCTTTACAATTCTTTTTTCATACAACCGTTACAACATCTCTGGTCACATGATCTAAATTAAGTCACTTAGCAACTGGCATGTATTTATGTCAATTGCAGTTTCCTGGGTCATGTGATCACCTTTTGCAACCTTCCGACAAGCACAACCAATGAGAAACCAGATTCACTTAACACCTGTGGCAAGAAAGGTCGTAAAATGGGGCAAACTTACTTAACAACTGTCTTGCTTAGCAACAGAAATTTTGGGCTCAATCATAAGTTGACAACTACCCGGTATGGTCCCTTTGCAAAAATGGATCATATGCTCATAAAGCCTGAGTGTTATATCATCAAGGTAGTCTCCATGCAGATTCTCAACTGATGACCATAATGGTGCCTGCCCATAAATAGTTGTAAGTTGCCATGGTTGTTAAGTGAGGTACCTACATGATCACCTCATTTAACAACCATATGTCCTGTTCCCCCCACTGTGGTCATTAATTGGAACATAGGATGTGTGGGAGGCCTAGCACAGACTCAGGCCTGCACTGCAGCACATTCCCAGCTTACATGTGACCTGTTCGGGCCTCCCCCACCCATGAAACATCTTGTGCTCTGCTTTCCACCCCACTGGGGTCCCACAGGTGTTGGACCTGATTCCTGACCTACTGCATCGGGAGAATAGGCAGGGGAAACTGCTGCTGCATCCCTGCGGTCAGTCATAAGGGTGGGCAAATTGATATGAGCCCAATTTCATTCATGTGACTGCAGGGGCACTTCAGTGATCATAACTTCAGGCAGGGGTGTAAGTCCCTTTATAAAGTGCCAGGAAACATTTGTTGAATGAACAGTCATAAGTCAAGGACTACCTGTATTTTAAGTGGGTGAAATTCAAAAGCCCTTTCAGAGCTGTGATCACTGTGACCATCCTCTGCAACTCGGGGCAAGAGTTTGTTCTGCTGTTGTTAAACGCTGGATTTCTGTCATCTTAGCCTTTTCACCTATGTGAAGATGGTCTGTTCCATTTAGGATGTGAGGGACATATTTATTAATATAGTTTGCCAGGTAACAGCCAGTATAATTACTGGTACATTGTTCATTTTTAAATGGACTAACAGTGTGTCTAATGGTGGGAAATCACTTTTTGGAGGGTAGTGGTAATACTTTAGATAAAGGGTCAGATCATTGGGGCCTAGTTTTGCAATAAAATATCCTCGTAGAATAACCAAAGGTCGAGGATGATTGGTTATTACCTCACCACATAATTTTCTAAGCTTTATCATATTAATTCGCTTTGAGAGTTTATCCTTTGTTTTGATATGAACTCAACAGAACAGTGATTGAGTCAATCTCTGTCAAATCATTGTACTATAAAGGCATTGTCAACTCTCAGTGACTACATAGATAGATAGATTACTCTTAGTGAAGTTAGTTTTATCAGCCAAAAAAAAAAGATGGCTAACCTCGAACTTGACCAACTTCCTGGCAAAGCACCCATTTTCACTCAGTGAAGTTGAGTAATCTCCATGAAGTGTTAGAACTTTTATACATGTTTCCTATCAAAAACATAAAGTCAAAATTAGATAAATCTTGTAAGATCTGGACCTCTTAACATAGCTTTTCATCTGATAGCATTCTAGGATAGATCGGAAAGACAGTAAAATGAAAAGTAATAGTTTCCTGTAATCTGCTAATGATCTGCCTCTTTTTCTAGTAATGATTTTTTTGTTCTTGGCATCAGCTGTCTCTTGTTACAATACTATATTCTTATGGAGATATTTCATTTGATATGACGTGGATATATCCAATAATTTGTCTGGGTGGGGGTTCAAAGGAAGCCTTTGAAATCTACATGCTTTATTGGCCCCTGGCCCTTCTTTGGCAGCCTTCATTTCTAGTTCCAGCCAGGTTTCTCTCTTTGATACTCCAGTATGCTATTTCTTGCTGGTCTGTCCCAGATTAAATCCCTTTGGATCTACTAGTTCAGGATAGACTCAGGAATTGACAAAGTAGTAAAATCGCTCTAGTACTTGCCCCAAAGGACTGCCATTCCCATGATCTCAGAAGAAGAAAGGACTTCTAGTTCCAGATCCCCTTCTGATATACTATTCTTTCCTGAAAGCTCCAAAGCTAAATTTGGTGATTTAGTTAAATGATGGCGAATTTGGTGAGAAATGATTCAACGGTACACTGTTGAGTATCTCCATTGCTGTGAAATGTGCTCATTGGTTAGTAATTGTGGATCTCACAATTCTTTTTTTTTTGTATTTTTGGAAGCAGTAAATGATTATTTTTCCTGTCATCAAGAGCAGAAGACTCTTGTTTATGCCAAACCTGATTTCTTTGGACTTGATCTCAGTGAGATCAATGATATAAGATGGGTAATAAGGAGTTAGTGTTTCCAGTTTGTAAGTTTGGGGTAGGGGCAATAAAGGAGTTAGTCACTCATCCTCACCAGGATTTTGACATTCATCTCCCTCCCTTTTAGAGAATGTTTGCTTAAAATTGGCCTTGATGGAGAGAGGAGGACTTCATGACATTGAGCAGATTTCTGTTTCTCTCTCTAATCTCTGTGTTGTACTTACATTTTTTTTTCTAGATCACAAAAATGTTCCTTCTCCTTTTAAGAAAAAAGTGATAAGGTTTCAGTAAAGGTAGCCTAAAAGACTCTTAATTGGTATTATGTGGAATTCTCTCAATTCTTGCATGTGCAATATCATTGAGGGAAAAGTTGTTTTTGTACATTTAGTTATTATTCTATCCCCAGCATAATAAGATGGTAACTATTCTATAGTCCCCATAACATCCCAGTAAATTTTATATTGTATCAGCTCTTACAGAGATTTAGTAATCACTTTATGTGAACACCATTTTTTTCTCTTAATGCTGATCCTTCTAATCTGTAAGAGCATTGGGTTGCCCTGACATCAAATTTGTTCTTACTGCTTGACATTGGCTTTTGCTGATTAGATAACTTGTTGTTATAGAAATGACTAGTACATATTACTATATAAAAGTAAAAGGTCGAGGCTATAATGTTGCTGTCTGATTCTGTTGCGTTAAAATGTTTTTCTTTCTTTTTCCCCCTTTCCCTTACACTTTTTCTCTTCTTTTTTTCCTCCTGCATTTTCCCACTGTTTTAATTTTCTTTTATGTTTTATACTTTGATAAGCTTAATAAAATTATTAAAAATATTTGTTCTTACTGCTTAAAGAGTATAACAGAATAAGATTCTCTGGGGTTTCATTTCTCCTTTGAATTTATTTTGTTCTTTTCTCTACTATGTTCACTGTGTAATTGAAGATTTTTCTTTCTATATGGTCAGCCACATTCTTTTTCTAAACTAGTTTAGTTAACTTCGATGTTCTGTGGCTTTTGTGGCCTCTGAATAGTTATATGTAAACCAATTAAAAACTTGTTTTCATTTTTTTTGTTATAAATCTTATCCAGTTGTTTAAAAAGAGAAAGCACAGTTTGTGCAGCTAAAGGTATTGTTTTAGCTATAAAAATCAGTTATTACTTTATACTCACTCATACTGTCTCTGAGTTGGCTTTGAGTCTTATTTTCTGGAAACAGTTCTCTCCCCTGGCATCTAAATTTAGCTTATACTTCTAATAAGGTTAATTGCTCATACCTATTATTTACTGGCAATAAATATAAACCATTCTGAGAAACTGAGCTTTGGATGTCAGCAGATTGTCAATTTTCAGTTGTTTTGACAGTCTGTCCTATGATTGTACACAGCATATCCTATCCTGTTTTTTAAGAAGTACATTATTTTCATCTCTGGGTTACCTCCTTTTGAATCAAGTCAGAGAACAGCAGAGGTTGTAAACCCATTGTTTTCATTGCAGGGCAATATCAATTCTCATTTAACGTGTTGGGTTAGATCAGAATTAAGAGAATGTTCTGCTCCTTCAGTCCTCCGAGTGATCAAATAAATGAATTTAAAAATGAGTTTTTTCTATGCAAATTAATGATCCCAGAACCATTTTCTGGGGAACCTCACTTTGAGCATCTCACCAATGCAAGAATAGCACATTTCTGCTCATTGTCTGTTTTTAACCGGTTGCCAATCTATGCGAGTGCCCCTCTTTTTCTTCCATGGTTCCTGAATTTGCAAAGGAGTTTTTAGTGAGCGACTGTGTCCAAAGCTGTTTTAAAGGTCCAAATATATCATACTTTTAGAGTAGTGATCCAACATGCATCATTGTGTAAAAGACATTTTCATTCCTTTTCATCAGACATGTCCTATGTTTGCTTATTTTCTTTGTAATACTATTAAATCAATTGCCATTTTGCTGATCATAAAAAGTTCCTAAGAAGTTAATAATAACAACACAGTTCCAAAGAATTCCAACAAGATGAAAAGAAAAACAAACAGAAAAAAGGCCAATACTGCTGCACAAAAAGTTCATGTCAGAGGTCACAATGAGAATATGTAGCCTGGAACAGTAGTTAGTCTTAGGCAAGTAACATGCAACATGAACTGACGTTGGTTGAATGGATATTAAAAACTATGGCAAATGGCTTCTTTAGAAAGATTAAAAATAAAGATTCACTTGGTCAATGAAGATGACCTAATACAAAGGCGTTTTTACCAGTTTTTATTTTGGCTCAATCTTCCCCAAGAACAGGCTACACATTTCATAAAACAAATGCGAAAAGTAGGTTGAAGGGACATACTAAAAGCCTCAGATACAGAAACATTGTATTGGAATGTTGGTATGTGACCAGATTGCACTTTAGGATAGTGAAGGAACTTGCTGATAGTTTGGCCAAATTATCATGTATTTAAGAAATATTGGAGAACATGTGAAGGTCAGAGAGTAGGGACGGCAAATGCCCTTGGAACTACAGGATAATTAATCTCATTTCTACTGAAAAAACTATAGTGACCAATTTAAAAAAGTGATTAACATGTAATTGCCTTGAAAAAAATGTCAGCAGATAAGATTACTGAACAGTTCATTTTTTTTAATGAGCTCACTTCCTTAATACAATGTGGAAATGTTGTAGATACAATTATTCTGATGTTTGCAAGGTTCAGTTTGCAAGGTCTTTACTTTTAAACATCTTATTAATTGGATGAGAAGCCCCATCACATTTGTAGATGATACAAATGTGGATGGAACAACCATGATTGTAGGAAAAATTCGAAATGATCCTGATACAGAAAGAAATGAAAATAACAAAAAAGCTTAGTAGAGACCCAATAGAAAAATCAGTCAAATGGAGATGTTAGGATGGAGGACACTTATCACTACTTCAGAAAAAAGTTTGGAATCATTAATTTCATTTTGAGAAAGTTTAACTTTATGAAAACAAAGGAGATGTGATGGCATTATCTCATCCTGTTCTATATTCTAGAGTGGAGTTTGTAAAGTTTGCAAAGCAATGGATTTAACTTATGGGAACACTGATTTCTGGTGAATGTTAAAAAAAATGAAATAGAATTGTTTGATGGCAGAACCAGATACTGACATGATGGGCTTTTGCTAGATGAGTTCAAGAAGCAGCAGTATAGTCACTTGTGGATGCCTTAATTTGGATTGTTGCATGGAATAGATTTGAAATTGGTCTAAATCAGTGTTTCCCAACCTCACCAAGTTTAAGATGTGTGGATATCTTAACTTTCCAATATTGCTTCCAAACATGCTGACTCAGGAATTCTGGGAGTTGAAGTCTATGCTTATTAAACTTGCCAATGTTAGGAAACATTTGTTTGTAGTAGATGGTATATTACTGTTAAGAATCATCAGGTACAGCATTGTTTAAGAGATATTTGTTAGATATTATCCAGAATATGCATAATTCATGACATTTGTACATTCCCTTCATGTAAATAGCATCTCTATGCACATATTGCAGTGTAAACTTAGAAACTAGAAAAGGAGTGTCAAACTCGTGTCGTCATGGCGGCATCACGTGATGTATTGGGACTTTTTCCCCCTTCGCTAAACCGGGCGGGGGTGGGGCCAGCACGTGATGCATCCGGCCCATGAGTTTGACACCCCTGAACTAGAAGCAGAGTTCAGCTTTTTTTTCTTAGAACAATGTAGAATGGATTCATATCTGGAACAAGTGTACAGGTACAGTAGTCCTTGGGTTATATGACCAATAATTCAGCCACTGTTCAAAGTTATGATTGAACTGAATGAATGGTACTTACTACATGATAGACCCTTGGAGTTCTAGCCATTGCATTACCCCCATAGTCACATGAATGTGTTCCAGATTCCTGCTCACGATTATGTTACCGTGAGCCATGGTCACATGGTCATAATTTCTGATGTTCCTTGGCGGCTTCCTACAAGCAAAATCAATGGGAAAGCTGGCAGGAAGTTGGACGTCAAGGAAGGTCACGAGGTCTTCCCTTAATGACAACAACCAGAACGACTTGGACTGCCATTGTTAAGCAATGTGGTAATGTATCGTTGCACAACTATACGACTGAGTCATTTAGCAATGGCAATTCTGGCCCCAATTGCTGTTGTAAGCCGAGGACCAACTATAATGAGTTTACTAACTTTCAGAACAACCATAACTAATTTTATGACTGGTAGTTAAAATGCAGAACTGTAGGCTACTTCTGCTGACTGCCGGCAATTTGGCAGTTTGAATCTCACCAGGCTCAAGGTTGACTCAGCCTTCCAGCCTTCCAAGGTCAGTAAAATGAGTACTCAGATTGTTGGGGTGAAATATGCCGACTCTGTAAACTGCTTAGAGAGGGCTGTAAAAGTACTGTGAAGAGGTATATAAGTAAATGCTATTGCTAGTTCCCAATTCTGAGAAAAGCAATTTTAAAGAATGGATGCAACATGGGGGGTGGGAATGTCTTCTTCACATTTTATATAATTAAACTCGGATGGTAATAATACGTTATAAATTTAATGAACTTAGGAAAATGATAGAAACAAAATACAGTAGAAGAGTAAAAATTTTTTGATACTGGCATATCTTTATTGCTGTATCAGGTTCAGCAGATGAGGATTCCTCAACTGCTTTAATTAAGGTTTTTGATATAACTGTAGAAATCAAGTTACAGAACTGAAGTTAATAACCGGCCCATTTATGAAAAACTTGCAACACACTTTGGAACATCTGAGATAAAAAATATACATTCCAAAGAAACTGGGCTTGGATGCAGAGTGTGGCTGCTGATCCACTGCTGTGCAGCATTGATGGTCATTTGTGACCACAAGGTAAATGCATCCAATTCTTCCTTCCTCCTGAAAAACAAGTGCTACATATGCAGCTACTATGATTTTGTGGCAAGTGGTTCAGTTCACAAAAGTCACTCTTTGTGCAATGTTTGATGAAGGTGAAGATAAAGTGGCTTCTTGGTCAACAACTGAAGTTTCTTCCTCTTGAAATCAGTGGGTTTTTTGTACCTATAATGATAAAAAGAATAAATATCAGAATTACTCTTAATGCTGTTTAGGAACCTACCCCAGATGATTCTTTTCTTACTTAAAAGGATTTTGTATAATTTGAGAAGCTAGGTAAAACGAATAGCTACAACTCCTAATCCTAATTTGTACCTCCACAATAATTGTCCCATTTAAATTCAGTGGCACTTGTTTGGAATAAAACTGTCTCAAAATTTGTTCTATACTAATTATTCAGATAAACATTTAATCATTGTTTTACTTTGCTGTCTACCAAAAGTAAAAGTTTCCTTCTAAATTAAGCCAAAGTAACTAAAGTGGTTTCAAAATCACAAACACATAATCTAATATCTATTCTGAATATTACACATTGGAGGGTAAAACCCTCTTCTTCAGATCTTTTAAACATGCACATATTACTTAGCCACCATAAAATAATATACAAATCAAGCATTATGGAAGCTTAGCATTTATCTTCATATTCAAGAAGAAAAGTAATGAAGCGCACTACTTTCCAAGCATAACTTTTAACCATAAGTCATTTGTATAATAGCAAATATGGATGCCTGCTTTATTCAAAATTTTACTTACATTTAGAGATATGCATGGAATTTTTGTTTATGGGCAGTCCATGCCTTAACTAAAACTCAAATTTTGGCAATACATGGAATAAAACAGAAATGTTTTGTTCTGAATAAGGATTGAAATAAGGAAAACGCAACAGTATATAAGGACATGTAGATAGCAGCAACTGGAATGGAGAAAGAAGATACTGAGAAGATAGGAGGCAGATGAATGGACCCATGCACCACTGCTGATCACAGAAGATGATGCATATTAATTCTGTCATACTTGCTCCATTAAAATCACCCCTAATTTGATTTGCACCAAAGCTTGGAACCACCAAAGATTCCAGGTTTTGCTTCTGACCAACCATGACCGATCTGAAAGAATTTAGCAGGTGTTCTGGACTACATTGTTTGTTGTGTTTCATGCTCACACTTACAGTTCTATAACAATTGGTCCAGCTTTAATTTCATCCATCTCCATAAAGGCAAAGCACTTTGTGCTGGTGAACCTTTTCTTGGGTTTATAGTGTTTAAATTCAAAGAAAATAGCTGCACCTAAAAGGTGGGAGAGAAAATAAATCTACAACACTCTTTCAATTACATCACTGTACTTCTTTATAGACTAGCATAGTTAATACAATATTGTTAGAACGTCTTGAAGAAAAATGATCCTCAACCTTTGCAAAGAATCAACCCAAGAACTTTGAAGTCACTGTCTTTTGATCATCTCAAATCATAAATAACATCTTTAAAAAGTTTTGAGTAGTTTGCTTAAGGCACTATGGGGGTAACCACATTTTTCTGGAGATAACACATTTGCCTTCTCTCCAGGTTATTGATCTAAATTATGCTTTGTCCTATTGATCACAGTTCAACATGATTTTCAAATCTTCATGCAACAAACCTTTTGTTAATTTTTCAACATGTTTCTGAATTTCAATGTCCACATTAAAATGAATGTAAGTGTCCTCCTTCCTTGAAGCAACAGGGGTGTCCTGTACAGGTGTAAGATCTATCCCATTGAGATCTGTCCCGAGAATAAAATTTAAGCATTAAGAAGGGGAAAAACTGTTGTGACATTTGGTATATTGAACAAGGAGTACTTCCCAGGGTCATCACATTAATGATCCAACAGCCTAAGCATTACAAAGGAAAAGATTGTTTCTTTTTGTAAACAGTTCAAACAATATCTTTTCACAAAATTCTTTACAGGAATGTCACTTCCAAAAACATGGTAGTAATTATGAGTAACCAATTCTGTGTTTTGGTTATGGTAAGGTAACATTGCTTATTTGGCCTTCCCAGTGCACATTATCTGAGAAAAGTGACACATGCTTTCCAATTGATGAAATATTTGGTATTTACAATAGAGACTTGATCATGTGTCCAGTCTAGAGGAACATTTATTGAACAGAAATGAAGTTAGCCTAGGACAAACCCAACTTTTAACCAAGGCTCCTTGAAAAAATAGCAGATAGAAACTTTTAATATGAATAATCCTCAACTTGTAATGTCAATTGGGACTAAAATTTCCAATTCGAAGCAATGTGGCCAAAAAGCAATTTCTTAACAAAGGCTTTTTGAAAAAAGAGTGATGCAAATCTTTTAATACAGGTAGTCTTTGACTTATCACAGCAATTGGGATCGGAATTTCCAAACTTTAGCAGTTGTAAAGCACAATGGCATTGCTTAGTAAGGGCAATCCCTGAAGTCCCAGATGCCATTCTTGACTAAATCCCATGATCATTAGGTGAAGCACCTTCCTCCCAGCTTTCCACAACCAAAATCAGGCAGGAAAGGGTACAAGCCTGGTAGACAAATAAGTGGATGCTGCCAAGTGGAGAAGGGAGTGAGGTGCTAACTGAGAAGGGTGCATGAGGTGTGTGGGAGGTGATGCCCAGATCAGGCAGGGTGCAAGGGTATGTGTGAGAGGTGCCACATAAGTTGAGGAAGGTGCTATGGGGTGCAATAGAGTTGCAATGCAGATGTGGGGGATGGTATACATGAGACATGGCAGAAATATACAAGAGGTTTGGTGCAATTTGAGTGCATGATAGGCACAGATTGAGGAGGGTGTGCAAGAGGTGCCACATGGTTGGAAAGGATATGTGGGTTCTGCCATGAGTGCAGAGGGTGCACAGAGTGGTTGGGAGAAGATGCACAGGAGGGCCAGGGGAGAGTGCACTGGTTAGAGTGCACACTTACCCAGTAACTTGTGATTTTCCCTGTCAACTTCCCCTCTGACGTTCTGGGGAAGCCAGTAGGGAACATTGCAAATGGTGATCACATAGTTGCATAGTGCTTGGCAACGGATCATAAATGCAAATGGGTTGTCAAGCATCCAGATCATGATGACGTTAACTGAGGGTGCCAAAACTCTAAGAACTCACCATAACCAACATTCATTCAGCACCACTGTAACAAGCAATGGACACTAACTTAATGGTAATAGACTGAGGACTAACTTTCACTATCCAGGATAAATTAATCTATTAATAATTGTCTTAAATTAGCTGATATGTAAATGGCAGATTAAATGTCAAGAACTCTGCATGCTAAATCAAAATGACTTATCATTAGAAAATTAAAAAAATACAGGAGTTTTCATGTGTTAAAGTCTTGCAAGGAGTCAGGTTAAGGCAGATCTAGAAAGGCATGTTGAAGAGTTTCCATGGGGGAAAGAAATTCAGTATGACAAATCTCAATATTTTAAACTCTAAATGCTGATTACATAGTCAAATATTTTGCCAATTCAGTTCTAACTAGTACTGGATAAAAAGGATCAAAATTACATGCCTAGCCAAATCAGTTAAGAAAAATATACCTACCTTTCACACTAACTGTGATATAGGGATCAATGCACTGCCCAGCATCTTTAAGACCAATTTTTTCTATTTTGATAGTTAGTAATGTCATCCCGGGTTCAGATGGTAATCTGGGTAATAAAGTACCTGAGGAAAAAATAAACCAGAATAATGAATAATAATAAATGGCTGGGGCACTGGGAACAAAAGTCCAAGACAACATTGCTCACTCTTCACATACACAGTATGACACATACCTTTTTTTTTTTTCACAATATATTTTTTATTTTTTCCAAAACCATTCTTTCATTGCACGATGTGTCACACTGGGTACAAACAC
>JANHFL010002676.1:46851-72120 GCA_032468155.1 Oxyrhabdium leporinum | reverse complement strand
AGAAAGAAAGAAAGAAAGAAAGAAAGAAAGAAAGAAAGAAAGAAAGAAAGAAAGAAAGAAAGAAAGAAAGACTTAATTCATCCAAATGCCAGAAGTTTTGCTACTCTAAAGAATAAGGAGAATTTCCTGGTCAGCCCAACATATACATCAGAGATTACCTCTCAACATTAACACAAGAGCTGTTGCATTCAAATATTCTGTAAAACAACTCCCATCTCCCCTAAAAAAAGAACAGATCCATGCCTTTGTAGGATGTACTTTGGCAAGGTAGGGAAATCTTCTTCCCATATCTCATCATATACTTTTTACACAAAGGATTCATTACTTAATGGCAGAGATCCAACAAAGCCTGAGAATAAGCAAAAGGTCCTTTCCATCCATGTTACCAGGAATGGGGGGGGGGGGGAAGAGGAGGAGAGGAAAAAAATGTCCACCCACCAACTGCAGCTTCCCATTCAAAAATGCCCTTAAAGTCTCCAAATTAAGAAATTTAGATTTGGGTGGAGTAGTAGTTCATAGGACAAAGAATAGGCCTAACAATATGAATAAATTCCCACCACCAGTAATATTTAATATTAATCAGAGCCATTTTTTTAAATGGCAAAGCTCAACCAGAATTGAAGAGGCAGCATTTTAACTGTTTCTTTATTCCCTTACAGCCTAACGTAAGAGGAATAGCATAGCAAGACGTGTCAGTCTGTGCATGAAAGAAAGATGCTTCTGAGAAAAAGGCTGGGCTGTAGAATTCCTGATGGAAGAAACCTGTGGAGAAGAAGCAATGTGTTTCTGGTAACTTGTCCTCTGAAATACCTGGCTTTCAGCTTTCAGGACAAGAAACCAGATTGCTCTTCTTTAAAAAGTGTAATACTTCACTAAAAGTGATATATACCTGTTTGTAAAGTTAGAATGGAGTGGAGTGGAGTGGAGTGGAGTAGAGCAGAGCAGAGTAGGGTAGCGTAGGGTAGAATAGGAATAGGAATAGGAATAGGAATAGGAATAGAAATAGAAATAGAAATAGAAATACCAGTAGAAATAGAAATAGAATAGGTTGGAAGGGATCTTGGAGGTCTTCTAGTCCAATCCCCCTACACCACTTCAGGAAACCCTACACCACTTCAGACAAATGGTTATTCAATCTGTTCTTAAAGACTTCCAGTGTTGGAGCATTCACAACTTCTAGAGACAAGTTGTTCCACTGATTAATTGTTCTAACTGTCAGGAAATTTCTCTTTAGTTCTTCTCTCCTTGATTAGTTTCCACCTATTGCTTCTTGTCCTACCCTCAGGTGCTTTGGAGAATAGCTTGACTCCCTCTTCTTTGTGGCAGCCTCTGAGACATCGGAATATTGCTATCATGTCACCCCTAGTCCTTCTTTTCATAAGACTAGACATATCCAATTCCAGGAACCGTTCTTTATGTGTTTTAGCCTTCAGTCCCCTAATCATCTTTGTTGCCTTCTCTGTACTCTTTTTAGAGTCTCAACATTTTTTTTTACATCGTGGCGACCAAAATTGGATGCAGTATTCCAAGTGTGGCCTTACCAAGGCATTATAAAGTGATATTAACACTTCACGTGATCTTGATTCTATCCTTCTGTTTATGCAGCCTAGAACTGTCTTGGCTTTTTTGGCAGCTGCAACACACTGCTGGCTTATATTTAAGTGATTGTCCATAGGACTTCAAGATCCCTCTCGCAGTCACCACTATTGAGCAAGGTACCACATATATTGTACCTGTCCATTTTGTTTTTCTTGCCTAAATGTAGAACCTTTACTTTTTTCACCACTGAATTTCATTTTGTTAGATAGCGCCCAATGTTCAAGTCTATCAAGATCCTTCTGTATTTTAATCCTATCTTCCGGAGTGTTGGCTATTCCTGCTAGCTTGGTGTTGTCTGAAAATTTGATGAGTTCTCCATCTATCTATCTATAGTTTATAATATCTATATATTGATATAGAACAGGCATTTCATAACACACTTCTCTGCATTATAATTTCTTTTTTCACATATTCACATTTCATTTAACTATGTTAATGTATTACCTAATGTAGTAGAGGCATGCATAACTAATATACAGGAAAAAGTAACAATGTTTAATAAGTTAAAAATGTACACTCTATTATGATAGCCTTCTTATAAATTTATTTTACATAAGAATGCAATAAAATAGGTATTGTTCCTTTGCAAGCTCTTTTATATCCTTAAAGAACTGAAGTATTAAATTCACTCTCTGAATTTGGTGTCTACAAGTAAGTGCTACACAAGCCCAGCACTTGTAAACCATAACTGAGACAAGCAAATTATATCAATGACTGCAAGAAACAAATTAAGAATTCCTTCTAAAAATAGATTAACCCTGAAATGAACATACACTAACATACACCAATATGTACCTTTTGATCTTCTGTGAATTCTGAATTGTTGGGTTGAGACACTGCCTCTTTCTGTAGATGTCTTGCTAATCTGGAGAGAGGTAAAGAAAACAAATAATTTAAGGGCTTTAAAGGCATCTCTAATTTAAAAAGTACTTATTATGAGATATAAATTGAATAGTACGTTAAGCAAATTATAGGCAGAATGTATCTTCTGATCCCAGGAACCCTATAAAATAAAGAAGATATATAAACCAACATCTATTTCTACAAGACTTTTAATCTTTATGGATCTAATAATCCTTTTTTATGCATGGAGAATGGAGCATATTCATTCATATTGACTATGAGGGAGATTCTGCCCTGGCAACCTTGCCCCCTTGCCCTCACCCCAAAATAAAAGTAAATAAAACTACTGCAGCCTATAGCAATCCAAATTTTCCACATCTTTTCCAATTGTAAAAAACAAGCAAAACAAGCAAAAAAACAAAAACACCAGTATATTTATAGCATCCACTATCTTTGTAAATCTGTATCAGACAGCAGCACATCTTCTATAAATTTAAATCCATCCCATACATTTAAAAAGGAAAATTTTCTGCATTAAAGTACAGGCAGATGATCAAATCAACCACGGTGCTTTCATTATTTTATCTAGAAATTGCTTCCCCAAATCTATGCAATTCTGATTTCTTGAAATGATATAGGTGATATTGCTACAAACGTGAATAAATAATATTGTACAACACATTTGTAACTGGATTACAGTATTCTTTCATGTAATAGGCAATGCTAATCCTAGATGCTGATCCTAGATTGCTTTATACAGAGATGTCAGAAATACAACTTGGCAAGAAAATAAACATGTATACTTCTAGAGATTCCAAGTCATTTACTTCCAATATCAACAAGTTGCATTATCCAAAAATCTCCTCCTCTCCCAAACTTGGAGCTTTACAATTTTATTCAGATACCTGAAAAACTACTGGGTGACAGGAATAGGAAGCAACCAGTGACACGACTAGATGTGATCTTTCAAACCTAGTTTTTAACATGCATAGACTGGGTTGTTTGAGATTCATCGAAATATGAAAACAAACATAACCTCATTCCCTCACCTGAAGTTTAATATATAAAAATATATTTGCTGCATAAAAACTGATAGATCAGTTGAAATTATTTTTCCCTTGTTAGAAGAGACCAATGTAAGAGCAAACACACATCAGATATCCTTTCATATTTGGCTTTCCAGCCAAATATAGTGCAAATAGTGAAGCAATGCATCCCATTGATTTCAACAGAACTTGCTTTTAAATACACATTTGGCATACACATCTTAAGGTAATCTAGGGCTTTGGGTTTTTTTTCAAGAACTATACAAGCAAGAATTCAATCTATTCTGTGGTTTCTTAGGGCACTTTCCCTTTTTCATTATATATTTAACCACTTTATTTCCCTATTCCCTATTTGTTTGACGCATCACTGAAGGAATCTCTATTTGCTCACCTCCTGGAATAAGCTTCATCTCTCCCAGTTTTAAAGACTAGAAAAAA
Source organism: Oxyrhabdium leporinum (assembly GCA_032468155.1). Lineage (NCBI taxonomy): Eukaryota > Metazoa > Chordata > Lepidosauria > Squamata > Cyclocoridae > Oxyrhabdium > Oxyrhabdium leporinum. Next base: position 68,194 of record JANHFL010002676.1, on the reverse strand, counting down.
CAAACGTTGATATCCATTAGCTAACCACAAAGAACCACTTTGCTGTAGTGGTTAGGATTACCAGACTAGAAACCAGATGATCATGAGGCACAAAATCAGCTGCTTGAGTTTGATCTGGTCACTTTCTCATTGCTAGGAAGTAGGCAAAAGTGAGCTACCTCTGAAAAATCTTTCTACAAAAACTGCAACAACTAATCCAGGAAGTCAACAGGAGTCAAATTGACCTGACCTTACACAAATACAAACAATAACCACAGATATTCACTTGTTTGTATGTTCAATGACCTTAACATTCAGTAATGAGACCCACAACAGTTACATGCCAAAAGTAAGGATTTTCTACATGTATTCCTGGTTCCTTAAAAAACTTATGATTGTTGAAACAGAACAGCAGTAAAGGCAATCTTCCATGAAAGATAGCCATCCACCATTACTGAAATTTACCAACATGTGTTTCATACATACAGAATAATAATAAAGCATACGATGTTTTGGCCAAACGACATTATTGCCTTACATCTTCTACACTCCGCTATAACACAAGTGGATTGCATAACAGAAAAGCTGATGAAGACTTCTCTAAAGACGGAGATTTGAAAAACTACTGCTACAGTATTCATTGTTGACCACAGGGAATTCCTAAATTTTATCATAAAGTTCTTTCTAAACTTCATCTACAGGAAGAAGGGTAACTTAACTGGTAGAATAAATACTAAACAAATAGGTCAAGATGACATACTTTACAATTATAACAAATAATTGTCTGCTGCCTACTGACATCACTCTAGGCAGCTTACAATAAATGACAAAGAACAGAATATGCTTTCAATGTACCAACAAGCTCAGAATACTAAAAGAGGGAAACTACTTGTGGAAATGATCTCTATTCAACACATTTATTAATAGACAGTACTAGAAATAGAGATAACAATCCCATACTTTGTTTTTAGATAAACTTAGAAAAACACATTTTTTTCAAAAATAGATTTTTAATATGAAATACCTTTGTCCTCAATGATAACACATAAAATGCAATATGCATATAACATCTTAACAAGTTTAAGGAAGTTGGCAAAGTATAGAATAGGCAAACATAAGAGTTATCTATACAAGGGTTTACATTCACAGCTGGACTAAAGGATTGAAACCAATAAGGATGGATCCAGTGGCTTCTATTTTTCCATGGAAGTGTCCATCTCAATTTCTCTCTTAACTTCAAGAATAGGCACACAGGATTCCAAACACCATCTTTAAAGTAACAATGGTAGTTAGAGATCACTTAATTTTGAACATAAAAATGAACAACTGGTGAAAATGTATACTTTTGGGAGAAAAACATGTCCTCCTTCCATAGTACATTTTAATACAGAAATTTCCACAGAGAAGAGGATATTCACACATATTCTTTTACCAATTCCAAGCATATTTTATTGCTTTTAGATGGCAGTGTCATGCCCACTAAGCAAGTAACCCTATTAATTTCAATACGATCCATTTCTGAGGAGTTAAAAAAAGTATCCTATAAAGATATAAAATGCTATGCTATGTAATGTAATGTAAAATTGCCTTATTTTTATTTGCATATTATTTACAGTTATACCAAAAAGTTTAAAAAAATAAACAGCAAGCTATGGCAGCCAAAATACAGATATATATTTAGTTCCTAATAGCTGCATAATACAGGGGGGGAAAGAATTGATCCAAACGAGTTAATCATTTGAATTTAGACATTTTCTCCATAAACTGTCATGAAAAAAAATTTATGTATAGAAAGCAATTTTTTTTTTCAGAAACTGTTTTCAACTTACTTATACAGAAAACTCTCTAGCCTAATAGAGAAGGGTTTGAGTTGTATGTAGATTGACAATATTCAAGTGTTGTAATGCTTTATCATAGAATGTTGCAGTCATAATTTTAAGGGAAAAGTTAATACAAATTTAAATATGTATTTCAATCATAAGTCAACTATACAGAAATTTGGAAACAATTCAGAAAATGTGCTTAGAGTATGTGCATAATGCCAGTCTGCAACACTTTATAGCAGGGGTATCTTTATTCTGGGTTGTGTAGTTATTTTCTGTATCTGCTACATGATCACAGAAAATGATTCACTTTCTTTAAAGAACTACTGGAAGATTCATACTCCACCATTCATACTCCATAAACATTCCAAATACATTATGGAACCAAATCTGAAGCACTGTCACCCCTTTTTTCATCACTTTTCCAAAAAATGTTATAAACTTTTCCACTAAAAGTCTCCCTTCTTACCAACACTCTACTTTGTTAGCAAACCTTGAGGCAAATCACTATTCTTTTTAAGATGGGAAATTGATGCTGAAAGATGGCAATTTGTGCAAGGCCATACAATGAATCAAACTGCAAAATATAACTTGGACCTAGTTTAAACTCCAAATCTTGCCCACCTGATTGCACTACCCAGTATTTCTTGGAAATGGCTAGTGTTACTATGGTACTTCAAACTTATCATTTCCAAATTTCACTTCTCTTTCACCAATGTGTATACTCATATCAACTAAAACTAGGTTTGAAAATATTTCTGCATGAATTTCAGTGGGAAATGGTCTTATGCTCACATTTAAGTTACTAATGGGGAACCACTGTTGAGGGTCCTAGCATCAAAAACTAGGCTTTCTAAGCACACAACCTTTAATAATAATGAGAATTGTTGCTTTTGCTATTTGGACCAGTTACTTTTTCTCACTTAAGAAAACATTGAGATGTAACGGAAAAAAACAGTTAAATGATACTGGCTCATTCATTACAACTACAAGAATGTCTGGGAATTATGCATAATTTGCAGTTTTGCAAGAAAATTTTTAGTCACCTATCTTTACCATGACATTTTTATTTTAAATCTATATTAAATATGACATTAAATACATTTATCTATCATCACAGAAATCTTATATTGTTACTAATGTGCTAACTGGTACAGGTAGTCCTTGACTTACAATAGTTCATTTAGTGACTTTCAAAGTTACACTGAAAAAAGTGACTTATGACCATTCCTCATGCTTATGACCACTTCGGCATCCCTATGGTCATGTGATCAAAATTTAGACGTTTGGCAACTGACTCATATTTATAACTGCAGTATCATGTGATCATCTTTTGCAGCCTTCTGAGGAGCAAAGTCAATGGGGAAATCAGATTCATTTTACAACCATGTTACTAAGGTAACTGCAGTGATTCACTTAACGAATGTGGCAGGAAAGGTCATAAAGTGGGACAAAATTCACTTATCAAATGTCTCAGCAACAGAAATTTTGGGCTCGATTATAGTCATGTTGAAGACTACCTGTGTTATGTTTCTTCTATTTTTATATTAAAAACTACTTAGTTGCCATCTTTTTTCAGAAATAGCATACAAATTAAAATGTGATCTTTTTTAAGATCACCTTTATAAAACAATAGTGTCTCTTTAATAAGGCAAGATAGTTTAAGAAAATGTAATGGGCACCATGCTTTAAATCTAAATATCATATCATGCTAAGTATCAGATATGATAATGACCAGCAGTTACAGGCAGTTTAAAAAGGATTGGATAAATTCAGAGATACAGCTTTCAATGCCTACTAGTTGATGCAGTTATAGTACCATCAAAATCAAAATGCTTTAAATACCAGTTAGAGATGAGCAGTAGAAAAGAGATATTACCAACGGGCTGATTTAGCTATATTCCGACACTATATAATAGAAGCTTAGGTCTTGATCCAGTAAAGCTCTTAGAAATGCATAGATCAAGACTCACAATGTTGCACATTCCAACTGGATGGGCAAGGGAAATGCTATACACATTTACACATTCAGTATCCTCCCTCCCAGCTTAATCTTTCTACACTTTAATTAAAGAAACAAATTATTTTTAGTTTCCTAATTGCTCAAGTTATTGTTTATCTATAAAAGTTAAATATAAATGTCTGATCTTTTATTAGACAAGTGCAATATAATTGTACAATTCTGAGCCAACAGGACTATAAGCACACTCGCTAAGCTGTACTCAGAAGTAAGTATCATGATGTTGTAGCATAACATATGTTAGTCTTGGAGGTCTTGGAATAGCTTCAGCAAACAAAAAATAGTATACATGCACTCCTTAACTGCCATTTAGGGAGAACACTTTTGTGTTGGTAATGAAACAAATGTGTACATTCTGAAAGCAAAAGAGTTAATGGATATCAACTACTCAATATGATATATTATGGTCAGAAACCAAAGGAATATTACTTTCCTCCCAAGAGCCAAGTTCTTTCTCTCAGCTAGATTCCTCCCCTAACCAGGAGTTTTCTGAAGCCATGGGAGTTTTCAAAAGCAACACCAGACAATAGATTAATTGCTTCCTAACAAGCTATTAATGTTACAAAATATCCTCATGTGGCAGTTCGATAAAAATTAGCCAAATACTACGGAAACCTAGGTTTATTACCAGTTGTTAGGAATGGGACTGGAGCTACCAAATACCCAATTTTAAATCACAGAAACAGAAGCAATTAATCCACATAATCTTCTTTTTTTCCCCATTTGTACTAACATTATACATCTGGTAGTGCTAGAGATGACCCTGAAAGAATCCCAAGGTTCAGATTAATGATCTAGAAACAACAGGTGGCTTCCAAGGCCGAAACTTCCGTCAGACCTCCCAAAGCTGCCCAACCTAAAAAAACCCCAACCGTTCAGAGCCTGGGGAAGCCGCATAATAGCATTAGCAGAAAAATCATTTTGTTGGCGTTTATCTTTAAAAATAATTTTTAAAAAAGCATTACATTTCAAAGCAGCAATAGATGCAAATCGACAGCAAGAGTCTCAGCATCCTCCCCTCTGCATCTTGTATTCAGACGCAGACGCGGGGCAGTGATGGAAGCGACCCTTCCCCAATCCCGTAGACTCGACGCAGAGCCCCCTCTTCCTTCGTCCACAGACCCTTCGCGCCAGACAAAAGCCTTCCAGCGCGAAGTATTTACGACCAGAGGGACCCTCGCACAACCCCCTTCTCCCCTTTGCGGTCTTCCTGAAGCAGCCCTTCGCCCCCGGCCGCCTGCAGCCGCCCTTCGCCCCACCCAGAGGCTTTGTAGTGCCTGCCTGCCCTCCAGGTCACCCCTTCGGGGCTCCGCCCAGCCCCGCCACTCGCACCCAGCCCCACGGGTGCCTGAACCCCAACTTCTCGCCCCACCCAGGGGCTCTGCCTCCCCCCCCCGTCTCCTGCCTTCGCCAGCTCCCCCTTCAACCAGCCCGACCCTTTGAAGCTGCCGCCGCCGCCCGCCCCCACTCACATCTGATACTCGTCGATCGCCTCCACCAGCTGCCCCCAGGAGTCGAAGTCGGTCCCTTTTCTGAAGCTGGCGCCCCAGCGCTGCAGAAGGCTCCGAGTCGCTTCCGACATGGTCCCAGCTGCTAGGGCTCCATCTTCATTCGCAGCCGCGGAGGGGAATGGGAGCCGGGGGAGCGAGGAGCGGAGAGGTTTCGCCGGGCAACGGCCGCTCGCTCCAGTCCAAGCACCACCGCCGCTCACTCCCCGACCAAGCCCATTTGCCTTCTCATCCAAACCTGGCAGTCGCTTCTAACGAGGCCCCGCCCCCCAGCATGATCGGTTGTACCCAAGGCCGCCTTCCTTTCCTTGCCCTGCGCAGCGGAACTGGGGACGCTATTGGCTCCCGTCCGCGCGTGCGTACGTAGACCTAAGCTGTTGTAAATTTGGAAAGGCAATCCTCGGAGATGGGGCTTCTTGGTTGCTTGTGAGCTTCTATTTCAGCGGGCGAGCGCTGGCAAAGCATGACAAACCGCTACAGCGGAAAACTGCAGAACTTTCGAAAAAGCCCCAAGACAGCAGAAACCACCACCCTGTTAAAAAAAAATGTGGCTTTCAATGTGTTGCACCTAGAAGCACGCGGATTACACTGTCACAGAATGTATGTGCATTATGATCCTCTTTCATTATGATCCTGAAAGAGAGGAATATATGGTATTCTGCACACTTGTTACTCTGCATTTACCTGAACTGTGAGGGAAAGCTTATGCAAATTCCAAGTTTGCACTGGGACGGGGAAATCAAGTCTCACATATTCTTGCTTGGAGTATAGCTGCTTCGACTTACATGTGGGGAGAATAGTCACGTTTTTATGCGCACTTAGCTTTTACAACGTCCCTTGCCAATAGCCTTTTGATGCGTTGCGCCTGGTAAACGCACCAAGGGATGTTTTTAAATTTTCTTGAGGCTCACTTGCTGCCGTGGCCTTTTATCATCACAAGCCAGGCACATCAGAGGTCGCCACACTGCCATCCCTTTCGGTGGCCCTCTGGCCACTCACCGCACTTTCTCCTTCACGCCTCTAAGTGAGCCAGCAAAAGGGTGTATGTGGGGGGGGTGTGATTAGTCACCATCTTTCTGTATCTAGAAACATGTAACAGGTGCAAAGAGGGCAAACTGCCCGATTTCCATCATTCTTCACTGGCTCTTTATATACTGACTTTCGGAGTCAACTAGTCCCTCTCCCTCTGCTTCGTCGGGCAGTTGGGCTGCATAGAAAAACCATGCACTCTTTCATTCACGCCTTGACGAGCCGAGATCCGCCCGGCTCGATTTCGATGCTACGATTACACGTGAAGCGCTTCCGCCCGGTTAGCGAGGCCTTGCCAGGTCCAGGAAGGTCACGTGATTCTCGGCTATTGGCGCCTAGGGAGTCGGGCGGGTTTCCTTGGTTTATTATTGCCGAGGTCACCCTACAGAAGTTATCCTTTAACTCCTCTACAATTTTTGGATCTCTGGCATAGAGTAGAGAATCTTCCGAGGTGGGTGAGTGGTAGGAAGCTTCTATTTGTTATATCGTAGGCGCTTGTATTTTGTCTCCTCTCCTTATACTGCACCTAAACGCTGGCAGTGATGAATCTTAGCGGCTTCCTGCTCCTCCGATTGTTTCCACAGTCCAGCCTTGCAGAGACAGATGGTCACGGAATTAAATGCATTCAGTATAGTGATTACCTTTAATTGTTTTGTGAAATATGCTCAGTTGAGAGTTAATTTCGAAACGAATGGCTGTTATTTTCCCCACTTCCTTGCATTCCTAAGCTTTATTTCGTCTATTCTTGTGTATACACGACCAGTTGGATATTTCTGGGCCACTTAAGGACAAAGCCATATTTAAATAGTTATTACTTCTCATTTTCCCCCTTTTCCTCTTAAGATTTCTTACCCTCATTTTACTGTTACGACCCACAAACCTCTCGACCTCCGATCACAATACAATTTCGAGAACGGAATAGAATTAAACCAATCATTTCCGCCTTTGTTGCAAGACTTTAGCTTTAAATGATTTGTGAACATCGTAATCGTTTTAACTCGGACTGCTTTGTTCTTCCTGCGCTTGTTCGTCGCGTCCTTTTGCCTATTGTTTGGTGTTCCCAAGACAAGAAAAAGTTTTTTTGGCGGGGGGACGACTCTGTAAAATAGATGTAAACACAAGCCCTTCAGGAAAATAGAAGAGAAGCAGGTTTGATGTCGCTATAAACAGAGATGGAGGAAATGTGAATACTTTATATAGTACGGGAGCAGCTAGTTTTAAAGTGGATGCAGCCTTAATTGAGGAAATTAGGATGGTATTTTCAGGAAGGAGATATGAACATAGAATCTCGGGCTAAACAGCACGCAGGGAGTGTGAGAAAATAGAGGATTATTCCCTGGCAGGCTACTCGGGATGTTTACATCGCAGTTGTACTTAACGCAGAGAACAATGAGGCTTGCCAGCTATGAGTGGGCGTGGCCTCTGGCCTGTTAATTCAGTGGGTCTTCCTTCGCTATAATCAATGAGGCTACTTAGAGGTGTCAACCATCATTATGGGGAAAGAGCCTGACTTTGAGCCTTAAGGAAGTCCCGTTGAGACCTCAGCCAACGAATAAGGTTGGGGTGCGTTTTTAAACGGTGGGTGAAAACCCAAAGAAGTCGTATTTATATATCCGATGGAAAGCCCCTTCGGATTGCCATACTGCTTCCTATTGTAGCTAGTCGGTTGTGCTTCGGAGATTTCGTCTGGGAGTTGCTACAAACCGGCATCAGTGTACCGCAGCGTCCTTCAAACATATAGACTCCAAGGCCTGTCAGTCCCTGTCAATGAGATTGGGACTACTAATCCTGAAGTACAAGGGAGAACCAGATTTCCAATGTAGCCGAACCCAACTCAAGCGAGCACTTGGCAACGTAATTGATGATAGCCGGACAGAAAGCGAGAGACCGAGGTTATTCGAGGTTATCCCAAAACCGAATAGCTTGTCGATTAGAAAGCATCGTCGTGTCTTCGGGAAATGGGTTTAGGCACGCATTTGCCAGTCGAACAGAAGGCTCCAAGAGGCGAGTCTCTTCCCTTGCAGTGAAGCTGCCCGGGCTTGCTTTTCAGCCGAGCCGCCGAGAGGCGGACTCGGGCCTTGCCGCCTTCCTTTCATCGTTCTGGGGATGCGGCTCCTCCTCCTGAACTGATTTCCGTAGAGCTGTACGGCAGTGGCTGCTGCTGACAAGAGTCCGCTGGAAATCGAGAAGGTAAATAGAGCAGCCCCACCCTAAGCAGAGAAGGCGGAGATCAAGTATGTTTTTGGGAGAGGCTTGGATTAACGCTGGACGTGGGGCTGTTCGCTTTGCTGTCTGCTAGGGGGGAAGCGCAATTACTGTAACGCCAGAGAAGGCCTATAGTGTTACAATATATGATGGGCAGAATTTCCGAGCACTGAGACAAGCTCTTTTTAAAGGTTCCTGTTTGGGGTTTTTTTTTAAAGTAAAAGTTCGATACAGGTAGTCCTCGACTTATAATCATTCGTTTAGTGACCATTCAAAGTTAATGGCACTGAAAAAAGGGACTTATGACCAGTTTCCACGCTTACGATCATTGTGGCATCCCCATGGCCACAGGATCGACATTTGGATGCTGGGCAACTGGCAATGTATTGGATGGTTAAAGTGTTCTGGGGGTCATGTGACTACCTTTTGCCAGCTTCTGGCAAGCAAAGTCAATAGGGAAGCCAGATTCACTTAATAACCATGTTACTCACTTAACAGCTGCAGTGATTCACTTAATAAATGCGGCAAGAAAGGTGGTAAAATGGAGCAAAATTCACTTAACAACTATCTTGCTTAGCAACAGCAATTTTGGGCTCAGTTGTGGATGTAAGTTGAGGACTATTTGTATACAAAGGAGTATTACCTTGCCTCTTTTCCTTTATGTGGAGTTTTAGATTTTGGCTGTTATTGTGTTTGAGCCACAATATGGGAAAATCTTGATTTATTACAATGACTCTGTAGTGGAGGCAGGATAAACAACAAGGAAAATCTTTGTCTTGCTCATTGTTCAAGTTTCTGTCTGGGATTAATAAGCAAGCAATGCCAGAATTTTCTTATGTAATACTAGAGAACAGAGGTGGACTTATTTACTGTATAGCATTGGGAAAATATCTAAGGCTATATGGTACAGGTAATCCTCACTTTACAACCATTTATTTAGTGACCATTCAAAATTACAATGCAGTGTCCCGGGTTATGTGTTTACCTTTTGCTATTTTCAGACAAGAAAAATGGGGAACCCAAATTCATTTAGTAAGCATTTTACTCACTTAACTGGAGTGATTCACTTAACAGCAGCGGCAAAAAAGGTCGTAAAATTGGGCAAAATTCACTTAACTGTCTTGCTTAGCACAAAAATTTTGGGTTCAGTTGTAGCTGTACAGTATGTCTTATCCTGGATCCAAAGAATCCATTCCATTCTTAAGTCTTCCAATTTGATGCAATATAATATTACACAAATCAGTCATTCTTGAAGGACTTTTTAATCAGCAGAAGTTAAAAGGAGTACTAAATAGAAATTATACTCTCCTCCGATATGAGATTTTAATCTTATTCCTTGAAGATTATTAGATCAGGTTGGTGTCCTAAAAAATAAAGATGAGCTAATTTAGGAGGATAACATTGGCAGCTATGAAGTCCCAATAGCAATTCCAAAAGCAATCCTCTTGTGAATTCTGAAAACAAACGGGATGTGATATTATGTCAAAAAAATTTCTCCATTCTATATTAGATGTTGCCAGTTGCCAAGCACTCAAATTGTGATCACATGATCACAGTAATTTCAAAGATGGGTCACAAGTTACTTTTTCAGAGGTTGTTGTAATTTCTGTGCAAATGGAAATAATGTATTGGGGCAATCAAATCAAGCAGGGACTAAAAACTACTTGGAGCAATATACTATGGCAAGTAAAATAAGAATGTCTTATTTTAGATCTCCACTGTGTCTATATAGAACAGGTCAACATTGTTTTTCTGCACTAGGCAGCTTTTCTGCAATAGAATGATGGGAGTGGAGACACTTAGCAGTTGAGGGTTTGTTCTGGCAATTTGCGGTGTTCTTTGCAGATAAAAGCAAATTCACTCAACCCAAAGTTCATTGTTGTTTGTTGCTTCTTGTTCAATCTGCCTGAGAGAGAGGGATGCCATTCATTTTATTCCCTCGAGAACCATCTGAGATATGTTGAACCTAGAGATTGATTGGTTCCAAATTCTGTGGACTGTGCATCTGAATGGTTTTAATCTGAATCCCTTGTGTCCCAGTTCAACATTCTAGTACAGTATACTGGCTCCTTATGTTCTCTTGGAACTGAAACTGATGATGTAACCATGACAACTGCTTCTGCAGTTCTGAATTCTCTTCAGTTTTGGGATCTCAAGGATGTAGACAGTATATCTGAGGAAATGAGGGCCAACCTCTCTTGGCCTTTCCTGGCTGATTAAAATGTTCTGAAAGAACTGGTTCTGCTTAAAGGAGGCAGTGTTATGTCTGTCATTAACAAACTGTTTCTTCAATCTGAGTTGAGTAACTGTCAACCATTTTCAAGGAAGGAAAGAAGGAAAAAACTTTGTCCCGTATGTATATTAAATTGTTTTTTTCTTTAAAAATTATTTTTATTGAAGTTTTAGTAAATGTAGTAAAAACTAAGACAAACTAAACTAGAAGAAAAAAGAAAAAAGTTCAAAATCTGCAGAAAAAAGATAAAAGACAAAGGCAACAAAGGAAAAGGCCAATTTTCATCACACTAGGCATAAGCTAATATGCTAGCTTTTCACTCTCTTTTAAAGTTACAAATAAAAAAACCTCATCTTCCACAATCCTAGTTCAGCAAAAACTCCATTAGGAGATATCAGAAATAGCAGTGTAGTTTATCTCTGGTCAAATAGTCTAACTTTGTATTCTTTCTTTTTGCTCTACATTGTCCTGACTTTTACATCATTTTTATGGCATTGCAGATTTGATCTTTCACCGCCTGGCTTTAAAGAAGCCAAGGCTAACTTTTCTACAACTTTAAAAGGAGTCTTCAAATCTTTCACCAGTCTACTCTGTAACTTCCATAAAAAGCCATTATCCAGGATTGCCTGTCACAGCTGTTCCATGTCCAGTTCCTTTTCTTGATTTGTCTGTATGTAAAATTAAAACTTTTAAACTTTAAATGTAAAGAAGATTTTAAAAAATAACAGAAATGAATATAAAGAAGAAAAAAAAGGAAAGGAAAGGAAAGGGAAAAAGTGCAAGAAATAAAAAAGTTGGGAAAAAAAAGTGGTTTCCAAGATTCTTCACATAGTGTTCTTATGAAAGGTTCCACCACTGCTGACAGAGTGATGTCATCTGGTGTTTAAATCCATGGAAGAAGCAAAAAAATTATAAAAACAATAAACAAGTCAAACACAGTCATATTAAAAAAAAAAACTATACACACCACTGCACAATGTAAGAACATTGTTCTTCATGAAAGACATTTTCTCTCCCCCAGCACTTAGAATATATCTGCATACATTTCTGACAACACAAAAACTATTTTGAAACGGTTTTCACAATCATAAGACATTTTACAATATTAAGGGATGCAAAGGCTCTGCAGAAAACATCTTAAGAACCATTATTTTATGAAGCTACTCTGAAAGTTATACTAGAAAGTAAAAAGTTAGTTTGGATTCTACAGCCAAATAACTCTTACTTGGAAAAAATGTTTAACACACAAAGTAGACCCTAGTAGAAAAACATATTTAAAATTCATAAATAACACTAGTCAATATTTTACAATGCTATATTTTAGAGTTGGTCATGTTACAAATAGCTCTACTTTCTCTTCTATTAGCTAAGTGAGCTTCAGTTATCTCTGCAAACAGATTTTTTTTCAGCAGACTCTAAGGGAGAGGCAACAACTGGTTGTTAATCATGTGAAAAAAATGTGACCCATAGCACAAGTGCCCTATACTCAGAGCATATTCATAGTCCCATTCATCATTGGCAAACTGAATGAAAATTAGCACTTCCTGAAGAGGAGCAGATGCTTTCAATCTCTGGTCATCATTAGGAGCATCTACAATGCTTCTCAAAATTCTTTTGAGTTGCATTTATCTTTAATTTTTTAAAAAAAGTTTTAGGTTTTAATTTTTTTTATGTTTATTGGTAATATTAATACTAAACAAGATGCAACAATTATAATGCCACCTAGAATCACGTATGTGAGAGGAGCAGTTATATAAGTAGAATTAATTAATGATTGTATTGATTATTCTTAAAACAAGTGATTTTCTTCCACAATTGTTAAGAGTCTAAAATGTCAGTGCTATATACCACATCTAATATAATATTTCATATAGGGAAATCTTTTGTATGTTTATTTAAACATCTGGCTAGGTTTATTTTCTGTCTCTAACAAATATTATATGCATGTGTGTGTGTCAATATCTTTCCATAGAAAACTGTAATGTATTAAATAACCAGATTTTTAAGTGTTGTGTTTGTAGATGTATATAAAATCAGTAACTTTTTCTCTTCTTTATTTTAGTCTTGCTGTATTCTAAACTTTTAGGAAGAGAATGACTCATTGGTTTCATCGAAATCCTTTAAAGGCTACAGCTCCTGTCTCATTCAATTACTATGGAGTAGCCACAACTCCAGCTGCGACAAAAATCTGCAAGTAAGTGATTGTATGAACATATCCAAATGTAAGTCAATATGAGAAAACTGCACATCTGAGAAGTATCTTTTGGTCTTTTTTCCCCTTTTATATAGTGATTTAAGGTTATCAAGAGCACGACTCCTGGAACTTTTTACTGATTTAAGTTGTAATCCAGACATGATGAAAAATGCAACTGATTCCTATTTTTCACTCTTGGAAGGTAAAAAAAAAAAAGTTCAATTATTTGGGAGGGTGAAGTTGCTCTGACTGTGCTGTCAGTTTTAATGACCCAATTGCCAAAACCTAACAATGGTGAAAACTGCTAATGTGAAGTGTGAAAACACAAAAACCAAAGTGTAAAACTAGAGTTTAAATCTTACAAAATGCTTCACAGTTTTTTCTTTAAAAATAAGAACAGCTCCTCGCCCACTGGCAGAGAGGAAGAAAATAGAAAATCCCCAACCAAACCCATGTCATTGACATTGCACTGCCATGGCTACTTTATTTTCAGACATTTCCCCCCCCTCCCCCCATATTAATTATAGTCCTTGCTTTCCAAAAGGTTGCATTTCCTTTTGTAGAAATTTCACGACATCATTTTGTAGAAATAGGGCACTGATGCAGATTATCAGTGATCTAAAGGCTGCTTTTGTGATTGATCAAAGATGCTTAATGTGTGTTCAGTAACTAGTGGAAAACCATCAGGCCAGACTGTATTTGTCACAGAGGCACTATGTGAGCAGAGAGCTTATTCTTTTAATTTTCAATTTAGACATTTTTCTTTGATTTCAGAAATGGAACTTGCCACCCAATTCTGGTATTACTTTAATTCTCATAGTGACGAGTCCACTTCCAAGACATTTAATGACTACAGAACACAAGGAAGATGAAAGTGTCTCTGATTTGCAGAAAACTGTAGAAGGACAAAAACAAGAAGGAATATTGCCTAGTATTTTATTATTTGTCCAAAGTTTTGTACAAATCAAAAAAGTCTTCATTAATTCTTCCAAAAAGCTTTGAAAGAAGAAAGAAATAACGGGCATTTCCCTGGTTTCTTCTGCTTTTCTCCAAAGCAATGCAAGTAAAGGGAAACACCATCACTCCTTCATACCCACGCATGGAATAAAGAAATACAGACTTGCCTTTTTTTCTCAAGAGGCTTCTGTGGGCAAAATTCTCTGAGTGCAGTGCTGCCAATCTTTTTCCTGAGTGTATGCCAGGCATAATTGATGGCCAAGTGCAGCGTTACCGTTTTGAATATATTGTGGAAGATAATGAGTGAAGCGCGTCTTGGGCTTTTCAGTGATATGCTGCCTTATTATTTGGGCTTGAATATATAGATCATTTGAGAAATTACAATAGTCTGCTATATTTCAATAATCTAAACACATGGTAGATATAAAACAAATCAGTTAAAATGGATGAAATAACAAACTCTGGTTAGCATTGGTTTGTCTAAAAAAAGTCCGTATGAGTGCAGTAATTCATATATCATTCTCCCCCCAAACTCATTTTTCAAGCCAGCGACAGAACACAGTGCTTTTTTAGCATTTTCAGTCCTTCATTTAGATAGAAGATATTTATAACCTTGTAAATGTGTTGTAGAGGACAGAGCTGAGCATGTTCATATGCCCTTACCTACTGTACTTTAAGCCGTGTTTCTCAACCACAGCAACTTTTAAGATGTGTGGACTTTAAACTCCCAAAATTCCCTAGTCAGCATGCTGGCAGTTGAATTCTGGGAGTTGAAGTCTATATCGTTGCTGAGGTTAAGAACCACTGTTTTAATCAACATCAACAGAGAGTTGTTCCTATTTTTGTCACGGTCTCTTTCTTTGAGAACTTTGCCCATTTCCAGCCCATTGAGTTTATACTGCTAATTTTTATGTCTTTCTTTCCCCTTTCTTCTTTTTTTAACACCATGAGCGCCATCTGCCACAAGGTATTTCAGTGTCATATTCCTGTTCAGGGTACCATGCCATGCCTTCTTTTTCTTCTGCAGCCATTGTCAGTGCAATGCAATGCAGTGTAGTGCAGTGCTTATTTCCCATTACTCTGTCAGGGCATTCCCTTGAATTTTTTTGCACATTTACAAATCATGAAATGTACTAAAATGTCTTTATTGATTTGATTTATCTGGCCACCTGTCTTGCAAATGCAACTTTGAGTGGCTAACAGCCTATTAAAATTCTCCATTAAAAAATAGCAGAAGGATAAAGGTCTATAATGTTTGCCAAGGAAAAGCCAATAAACTCTTAACAATAATAATAGTTCACCGGCTGTCTAACCAACCAACCTCTATGGTGAAGCACATTGAGGTTTTCCAAAAGACAAATGGAGTCTAGATAATGCAGTCTTAGCTATGTAAAGATTATCTTTTGGAAAATAAATTTTCAGTTAGTATGTATAGAGTATATGCTGTATGTTGTAATATATAAACTGAATCTCTTCCATGTAATAGGGCTTCACCATCTATTCCCCCTGTTTTTCAGAAGTCATTGGGAGGGCTTCTGGAATGATACAGGATAATGTAAGACTCCTCACATGAGCAGAAGGACTTTCCATTTGCATCAACTTCTTTTGACACCAGGGTGCATCATTTTCTTTCTTTTTCCCTTCCCCCCGCCATACTTAAGTCAATTGTCTTACCGGACTCATTTCCTAGAATTCTTTGTCTGATGTTGCTGTGAGGATGGAATGTCAAAAACTGTATAAAACTGATCCCTAATCAGCCAAGTGAAAAGGAGCTCTGAGGTTAATTTTGAATACTAGGCATTTTAAATATTAAGAAGTTTTATATTAACACATCACCAGTAGAAAAAATAAAGGAAAAAATTGAAGACAAATGATTATTTAAAGTACATTTTGATTTGTAGGGGATGTGCTATTTTAATACTGACATTATTTTAACAGGCTTTATAGTTGCTCTGGATAACTCTTCACAGGATAGCAAACTGAGGTACATTCAGAATTTTAAATGGACAGACACGTTGCAAGGACAAACACCAAGGTATACATATAGTATGATTTTCAAATTTTAAGGTAGTTCTTAGTACAAAGAGTAACTTAATGGGTTACTAAGGTGATGTTATGGAATTTAAAAAAAATACTCTTACATTTCTTTCATACTTTGAAAGAGCCATCTTATGACAGAACATATTTTATCAGTGGGATCAGTTGAAATCTTAGTTTGCAATTATCTCCATGTGTGATTTTTGTTATGACTTTATCTTTCTTTTTTCATTGTCTAATGGGCTATATTATATACACAAATACAACAGATTAATTAAAATATTGCCCACATTACTGGCAAGATAGTGACACTTAGAAGTGAGTGTATGTTTTATAATCTTTGTATGTGATTATTTCTTAACATTATATCTCCTTGGGATTTGTATAATTAAAAACAAGCCCTTGTGTGAAAGTATATGCTTAGATAAATTAATTTTAGTCAAGATGAAATGTATTTTTTCAGTATTATGTTGGATCAAGCAAATTTTCCACTTCTATTAAAAAAAAACTGTTGTGTGATTTAATAGTAGTGCTCAATTAAACATTTTAAAAGAATGGTGGTAACTTGGTTGATTGCTACTTCAGTATTTTCATTCTGAAGAGAAGAACTGTAAACACGCTGTACTGTGGACATTCCTGACCAGACTAAAACAAAACATGAATTATTTCAGTCAGAACAATTCTACTTTTCAAGCTATTTTAAGTTCTCTGTAAATATTTCAATACTTTGGAGGTTTGCTCACATGATTTGGGGTAGGAAGGAACGAAAAAGAATTAAGCAAGACTCTTTGAACTCAATGTGACATTCCTGAAAAGATATTTTGTAGCATTGTGCCTTATGTCTTAAAGATAGGTGGAAGTATTACAATATTTTGTACTTCAGAAGTGTTATAAACTCTGCAAAAGACACATTTTTCCTTTCTTCCCTTAGTGCCCAGCAAGATGCTGTGTTTGAATTAGTTTCTATGGGATTTAATGTGGCCTTGTGGTACACTAAATATACATCAAGGTTAGCTGGGAAAGAAGAGTAAGTATTTTCACTTTAATTAGAGTAATGTCAGAAGGTTAGAAACATACAGATTAACAGAGTTGGAAGGGACCTTGTAGGTCATCTAGTCCCACCTCCCACCCAAGCAGGAAACCCTACATCATTTCTGACAAATGGCAGTCCAATCTCTTCTTGAAAGTCTCAAGTGATGAAGCTTCCGCAACTTCTGAAGGCAAGCTGTTCCATTGGTTAAGCCATTTCAAATTGGTGGGTTTGGTTTTGCTAAACCGTTCATAGGATTGCAGCCTAAATTGCTATTGAGAGTAAAACCATTTTAATCTATAGTCTTCAACTTTCTTATTGTGAAACTGCATGGGCCCAGCCTTATGCTTACAAATGTAAACCAAGTTGAATTGCAATATCAGAGTGTAAAAGAGAGTAATAATTTTTGTCTAATTATTTGGGAATAGTCTCCTTATGTAATACCCTACATGAATGACATCTTCTTTCAATATATGTCCAGAAAGGTGACTATCCTGAGAATCAGCAGTTGATTTATTTAGAAAGCTGATTTATGTATTTTAGTAGTTCAATCTACAAAATTTATCTAAAATATGAAATCAAAAGAAAGAACTAATATAGTAACAGTAGCACCTTAGATCACAATGCCAGAACATGATATGGTTTCACGATCAGGGTGTATGATGAGTGCATGCTTCTCTCTTAGTTAGCTCTTCTTTTTTTTTTGCAAGATACGTATCAGAAGTCTTGATTTGACTGGATTCTGATTAGCTGTAGAGTCTTTATAGCCCAGACTACAGGTAGTCTTCGACTTTTGACCACAATTGAGCCCAACAATTCTGTTGCTAAGCGAAACAGTTAAGTGGTTTTGCTCCATTTTATAACTTTTGTGGCTACAGTTGTTAAGTGAATTGCTGCAGTTGTTAAGTCAATGACATGGTTGTTAAGTGAATCTGTGTTCCCCATTGACTTTGCTTGTCCAAAGGTGGAAAGGGATGATCACATGACTCTGGGTATACTGCAACAGTCATAAATATGAACCAGTTGCCAAGCATCTGAATTTTGATCACAATGGGGATATTGCAATGGTCACAAGTGGGAAAAATGGTCATAAGTCACTTTTTTCAGTGCCGTTGTAACTTTGAACAGTCACTAAACAAACTGTTGTAAGTTGAGGACTACCTGTAGTTGCAGGAAACTTTGCTGGTATCACTGTCTTAGCTTGTAGATGCCAAATAAAACATTTGGGTTAGTAATGAATACCTTATATAGTAATTTAATTAATTTGATTAAATAATGAATGCCTATCCTGTAAAACATTAGCCAGAGTGACATTTGCTGAAAGTTATTCCACTTAAAGTACAAGAGTATTGTGATAATCAGATTTTTATTCAGCGGTGTGCATCACAGTTCTGCATCCTAGAGTAGACAATAATGGGTTACATGGACCAAAGAGGCTGACGTTTGTTCTCTCTATTACTTAATTTTTTTCTGATTTCTTAGAAATATATTATTTGCTGAGCAAACATGAAATAAGGAAACAATACTTTTAGAAATAGTAAAAGAACTTGGTTAGCAATAATATTAAGAAATTTGATGGATGATGTTTAAAACTCCTGAAGTATTTCAATTACAATACTAATGTATTGCTAACATTTAGCATAACAGAAGATGAAGCAAAAGATGTCCATCGCAGTATGAAAATAGCAGCTGGGATTTTCAAACATTTAAAGGTAAAACACATTTTTTTCCCAGGAAAATTCAGATTCAGGTTTTCCCAGATGTGCCAATACAACTTCTTCAATAAAGTTTCTTACTTGGATGGACTTTGTTTCTGAGTGCTGAATGGAAATGGGGGAGTTCATTGGAACGCTGACATTGCCTTTTCTTTGATTTGAATGCAAGATTAAAATAGCAATTTTTAAATTGGCATAAAGGCCTGAAAAAAGAAAGGTAGCATTAATGAATAATGAATAGAAATATGCAGTGCATATGTGAATTCTGAAACACTTTTTCCAAAACATTTCTGAAGCATACACAGCTCATTACTTGTCTTAGTAGTAGCTCATTAGGATTCACATGTTGTTTAAAAAGACTTATTTAATTCATAGGGTTAAGAATAGTTTCAGATGCTCAGGTAGAACATACAGACTATCTTCTTAGAATTGTTCCACTTTGAAATTTACATGGGAGATGCACATGTTTCACATTATTCCTTGCTTAGATAAAAAGTTTTTAAAATTGCTTCTTAAACAAAGTGTTTCAATGAAGGAGATTTTAAAATATTAGATGCCATTCTTAAATTACTGATAGAGATCTGGTACAATGGTTGCACTTTTTATATGGGTATGCTTCACAGTTATTAAGTTCTCATAAATATTTAGATGCTTCATTAGTTAATTAAATACAGCCACTGTTTTCAATATTGAAGTGCATTTTTTTTTCATTTAGGAAAGCCATATCCCTAAATTGATCACTCCTGTAGAAAAGGGAAGGGATTTAGAAGCTCGACTAATAGATTCCTATATTATCCAATGTCAAGCTGAAGCACAAGAAGGTATTTATTTACACAATCTGTAACTGCACATTATTTACACATTCTCTCTTAAGATTTTAAAACAATTTGTTCTGCTGAACAACTGAATGATAGAACATAGTCTGACATGTATTACATTGCCCCTTAATTCCTTTCAAATGCAGCATCCATGGAATTATTAATGAAAAGTACAATGTAATAACTTGTTCAATAACAGGCACCTCATGAATTTCAGAGAGAAAGAAATCCCCAATAAGTACAAGCAGAGTCCTACATAGAAAACAGAAAAAGTTATTTATTTAGGATGGATGGGATAATGTCACAGAAAATGGCAATCCTTATACTACTTATAGGCTTCATCTCATTTTTTAATTAGTCAGTGTTCACCAAAGTATTAAAAAGTCTGGAATCCATAGCACTGAAAAAGGGCAAGGATTTCAATGGCCTTTTCCATTTCCCTACTCCATAAGTCAGTGAGCAGGGGCAGAGTGATCGGTGAGCAGCCAGGGGCGGGGCTAGCCAGAGGTGCTATTTGCCAATTCTCCGAACCAATCAAAATTTTCCCTACCGGTTTGCCCGAATTGGTGCAAACTGGCTAGGTTTCACCTCTGGTCACACAGCATTCTTGATTCTAGTGCCTGGACATTCCCTGTGAGCATTTAAGAACCTCTGTCGTCTCAATGAAACCATCACCTGTACAATAAATATGCTTTAGCACCAAGCTTCACCAGATGGGAATCTATATCATGAGGTTACTGTAACCATTCCCCTCTTCCAAATATCCAGGCCACCTCCTCTATCAATGTGCCAGAGTAAATTGAAGTCCTGCTTTGTATGCTGGCATCGTGGCAATCTGAGTCAGACCCAGATCTGCCATCAAGAATTGTAAATTCCCACAAATTGGAGCATTTCCATTCCTGTCCTCCTGTCTGTCTACTGTAGGGACTTCTTATCCACACATATATACAATGAACATGGAAATGGAATTATTACAATTTCACACACAAAACAATGTGCTTACGCAACAATCCCATTCTCCAAACATTAGAATATAAATTCAAGGACAGACTCATTTCTCACATAGGCTAGTGTCTCAACTCAGTTCTCACAACATTAGAAGTAAGAAAAAAGAAATATATTGCTTTCTAAGTAGGTTTTATGCATTTAACAAACTGTCCATGTTTATGCAGTTAGAGAAATAAATGGGATGCAAGGTAATGTTTACAGTAGCTTCTTATTTTTGTCTTAGTGACAATTGCCCGGGCTATTGAGCTGAAACATAATCCTGGTCTAGTAGCAGCCCTGGCCTATGAAACAGCCAATTTCTACCAAAAAGCAGGTATGCTATTATTACTTACTTAAAAGTTGATGAATATTTGATACCAATTTTAAGGCATAGAATCTTATCTGTGGACAGAGCACTAAGGAAGAACCATGGATAAAAAAATGAAATCTGTGGCCAAGTAAACTAGCTTGATCATGATATACTTTTGTTTTTATGGTGACTGAAGGCAAGAAGTCAGCATACATCTTTCAGTTTTATGGCTTGGAATATATCTCTGATTCATAGACAGATGTATCTTTACAGACAATGTTTTGGCTTTAAGCAGGGCTCTAAATTACAAGATGGATCAACAACATCAGCAAATATTGCGGCCCAATTGGCAAAAGAAAGCTCAGGACCATACTGATTGCAAACATGCGGAAGAGGGCTTCATCCTGCAGTGGATAGGGAGTGACATGATGATGATGATGATGATGATGATGATGATGATGATGATGATGATGATGATGATGATGATGATGATGATGA
>JANHFL010002676.1:31471-42264 GCA_032468155.1 Oxyrhabdium leporinum | reverse complement strand
CCTGAAAATTCCTCCGCTCTGCCCAACAAGGGGTCCTCCCCGATCCCTTGATTTAACAAGGATCGGGTCATCCTGAATCCTTCTTTGTCTTGGATTCTGTTTTGACTTGTTTGTACATGTGGTTATAAAAACAATCTTCGGTATGTTTAGCACCTGTCACATTTGTGAAAGTGGAGTGCAGATTGTGAATTGCATGCACTTAAATTATGCGAGCTATATGTAGCATTAATTTGCTCCTAAACTATACAGAATTACGTGGAAAAGAACTAGGACTGCTAACATTCAAATTGGTTTTCTTTTAGTTACTTCCAGAAGATTCCTCCAGAGGCTCCCCAGCTTGAGCTGAAAGCAAACTATGGTCTAGTTGAGCCAATTGCTTTTGAATTTCCGGCTGTGCATGCTCAGTGGTCTTCAGAATCCCTTGCTGCATTTGATCTCACCAAAAGGCCAAAGGAGGACAATGTAAGAATGCAAACAGGTTGCTTTTTTTCACCAGTGTTATCTGTTATGTTCAGGATAAGAGAAATGCTGGGGATAGAGGGGAAGGTGACAAAGTCTTGTGAAGGATGGGGGTTTTACCTTTTCTCAAAGGCTGTGTATTGAAAAGCTTAAGCTTTATTGCTGAATGTTAAAATATATATTATTTCAAATTTATTTTATTGTACCCCCAATGCAACATCATTTTTCTACTTTTTTTTTTTAATAGGCTAAACCAAAGGCAGAGGAAGAAGTGAAACCTCTGAAAGAACCAGATATAAAGCCTCAAAAAGACACAGGGTGCCAGATCTCATAAGATCCTCAACTGCAAAGAACTACTTCTTGTAAACTGCATTCTGTAAACTTTAGGGTTATTATTGCCTGTCCTGTGTGCTAGTTCTTCTGGCTGCCTTTACTGTAACAAAATACATTCTTTTTCAACTTGGTGTGTGTCTGTGTGTCTGTGCGCGCGCACACACAAACACACATACATACACACATCTTTTCATTGACTGGGTTGAATGACTTTCTTTCAGAAGAAAAAAATTGAAGAAGAGATTAAAGCTAGATTGGAAGAGGTTTGGGACCTTGGTGGATATTAGCATTTAGATGAGCAGGCATTAGATTCTGGAACAAATAATGGTGAATGCAAGGATGAGATTGAGGCTCTGCTTGGGGTTTGTAAGGTCTGCACTACAATGAAGCAAACAGGACAATAATGTATTGATTTGTTTTAAAGACAAATTATTCAAGCCTCAAATTATTCAGAATAAACCATATTACAAACAAGAGTAAAATACAGTTGAGCACAGAAAAGTTCTAGACCGGAGGTGTCAAACTCATGGCCCGTGGGCCAGATGCATCATGTGTTGGCCACGCCCACCCCCAGGTTTGCGATGGGAGGAAAAGTCGTGATACATCATGTGACTACAACATGACACCGCAAGTTTGACACCCCTGTTCTAGACAGTATAAATTAAGTCTCTAGGAATATAGATTGCTGGCATTTTTGCACTTCAAATTTTACAAATGAAATAATAGTAAAAGTGATTTCAAATGATGTTTGATTCTATGAGGTCGCTCTTTGTGGAATCACTTTTAAGTACTACTATGTCAAATCAGTAAAGGTATTCCACTAAATAAAGGAGGCTTTCCATAATAAATATTGTTTATTAAACATTTAGAATTATGACACAAGGTAATGTGAAAAAAACTGGAATAAAAAGTATTAAAGCATGCTAAAGATAGGGAAACGGCTGCATAAAATGAGTTTTATTGATGTAATTGGAAAGCTAGATACCAGAAGATTCAAAAAGGTGATGCCAAGAACAAGTCTTATTTGGCAGTAAAAGCTGAAATGTAAAAACATACTTTTTATCTCTGCTTATTGGTTTCCACTTGTGTTCAAATGTGAGAGATTTGTATTGTAAGACTTCAATAATATTTCATGATATACAGAACTACAAACAGGGTTGTTTTGAATATACTATATATCTTCCTTATATACATATGTAATTAGAAAGTTGCAGTATGCAATTTGTTGCCAACAGTTATATATTTGCTGCCAGCGAAAAACGTTGTTTTCTGACATTAAAAAAATTAATGATAGATAAATTGTAGCTAACAAATGTTTTAGGAATTTTCACATGGAATCTGATAAAATTTAATTTCAAAGTGGAGAACTGCAATTGATATGTGCTTGGTATAATTGACATCAAATCTGTTAATTTATATATTGGATTTATTTATGGGAACTTCTGTAAACTTTTCTGACCTGCTTTTTGAAGACAGTGGGAATATTTAATGTGGCTTAGGGATATCACTTAGCATCTATGGGAATCCTTACTAAGGTCAAAATATTTCGGCACTTATTTTGCCCCATTTATGTTTATTCATTAAATTGATGTGCATGCCCTATTACAATCCTACATTTTCACTGTCACCAAAAATTAAGTCGATCATTTCCTGCTTGCTTGAAATAAAAACAAGATAAATCAATAATAAGAAAATATTTGAATTATGAACATAAATTTGTTCTATACATATTTTACTAGATATGTAAAATTCTTGAGGATATCAAGCACTTCTTAATAGTTATCAAATATAATTGAGTTACACTATGTATAGTGAGGAACTGTAGTCTTGATAAACCTTCTGGTTAGTAATACATTGTATTACATTTACAGTTATTGTATGTTTTGAAAATATTTATTTATTCAGTTCCACATTTTTGCACAACCATGTTTTGTTTCTTTAACAATTAGACAAAAGATTACAGTATTTAATTATCAGTTTCACTATAAATATCTTTAAAAAGGTTTGCAACCATTAAAAAAGTATTACAAAATATAAATGATCTAATCTGCAGCCATCAGATTTTTAATGTATTTATTTTTCAAGGGAAGGAAGGGTAAAAACTTTTCATTGCATCTTTATTAAGATTTCCCAGGTAATTATTGGTTAATAATATCAGAATTGCTACATTTTAAAAAGTGTGGACCTGATCAATAATTAGAATGGAAACACTGGGAACCTTACATAAAATTGGAAGTTGAAGTAATGTATATTTTTAAAAGGCTTCCTAGCACGTCTACAATTAGAATGTAATATTTGTAATGGTTCAACTATTTTAAATTATTTTGGCTGTGTGTGCATACATACACGCATGAGCACAGAAATCCAGACATACACACACACACACATCACACGCACATACACACACACACACAAAATTCTGTCTTTTTCTGAAAACTTCAGCTATATTATGTTTAGAATATGAATACATTAATTTTAATGCTTGGCCATTGTAGAATGCAGACAAATGCATTTTCATATGCTATTCGATCCTTGTTATATTTTGTCCTGATCCTGGTCTTTAGGCTTTAAATATATCAATAAAATATAAATTAAAGTACTCCTTACCTTGTTTGATTTTTCAAGATAAAGTGTTTACCATTATTTTGAATCCTATATAATATAGAAAATATGATTTTTAATGATATATAACATTTTACACTCTTAAGATATATGTATGTGTATATAAAGTTTTACTTTCAACTAATGTACTTTTCTCATTAAAAATGATCAAATTATTCAATATCAATATGTTGTATGTTTAATATTTTCAAATTGTTTCTTTGTATGTTTGAAGAATTTTTAGACTTACTAGAGCTGGGTTTGGTATGTATACAAGATGGAAATTGGACATGCTTTTTTTACAGGTTGAGCTGCTGCTTTTTACACCTTTCTGGTTAAGAAATATATGAACTAAGCCTATCACTAGCTTAAAACAGTTTTATAGAAGCTGTGTAAGCCTGATAACACTTCATAAATAACAAAACAACTGGCATATTATTTCTTCCCAGGAAATTATCAAGAAACAAATTGTAGTCCTAAATATCATTAGACTTAATGTTTTAGTGGGGAGGTGCCTTTGAGTCAGTTTTTGACTCCTGGTGGCTGCTTGGACAAGTCTCTGCAGTGTTCTTGGCAAGATTTCAGAAGTGTCATTACCTTCTTCCTGAAGCTGAGAGAGAATGACTGGCCCAAGGTCACCCAACTGCTTTGTGCATAATAGCAATAGCATTTATATTTATATACTGCTCCATAGTGTTTTACAGCGCTCTCTGAGCGGTTTAGAGTCAGCATACTGCCCCCAACAATCTGGGTCTTCATTTTACTGCCCTTGGAAGGATGAAAGGCTGAGTCAACTTTGAGCCAGTCAGGATTGAATTCTTGGCTATAGGCAGAGTTAGCCTGCAAAACTGCATTGTAACCACTGCGCCACCAGGGCTCCTAAAATGGGATTACCACGCACAGACTCCTGATTTCTAAGCTGATGCCTTAACCACTATAACAAACTGGCTCTGTAGCCACTGTTACTGAAATGAATATAATTCTTGGTACAGTTCAAGACCTTATTGGATTCAAGGAAGCAGGTCTAGTAGGTGGAGGTCATAGAAGACGCAACTTCTCAATTCCCATTTTTTTTCTCTTGCATGTCTCTGTTAGTGTGACATTTACCTGTGAAAATCAGATAAAAAATACTATCACAACTTAGTGTTGAATCACTTATAAAGAAAATGCACCTTTGTGAGACTTTAGAGGTAAAGCAAGGAGTTTATTTGAGTACCTGTAAAGCTGCTTTTATCTCTTGGCCAGGCAGAATTGCTGAGAATTGGGAGGCATATACATTTAAATAAAGTAATATCATCAGTGCCAGAATTCCATTGCAGAAGAATGAGCAGCTCTATCCCATCCTTTGATGTTATTTCCATAGGGCATCTTGATTCTTTCAATTTTTACTATTTATCCTGTATTGATGGTGAGCGTGGCACATTTGGCCAGTCCAAACTCCATTGCAATATCTTGGCTGTTGAGCAGTGATTCAGTTTCAGATCATGCTTTTCCACACAGCTTTAGATTGTCCATGTAAAGGAAGTGGGATAGCAAAGCTTCTGATGTTTCTAAATAACTGTTTCATATTATAAATTGACATTCTGCTAGCCTCTGTTCTGTAATTTCTGATTCTGCATAGTGTTCTCTCCAGAACTGATGCATTCTTTTCACATAAGCTCTCCTCATTAGACTTGATTTGTAATGTTAAATAATTATTTTTTCATTGTCAATCTACATATATTTACAGCCAGGAAGCAATTTATGGTTGGTCATTATTACTATTGAAGGGCAGTAGGAGGGAGAAAGAATTAAATGGAGGGCTATTGAGAAACAAATAAAACCAATGTATATGGTACTTTATTATAGGTTCTCCAGAGGGCACTGTTGCACTGTGAGATTTGTTTATTAAACCCAATGTTTTGGGACACCTTAAAGACAAGCTGTTATTATTTATCATTACTGACATATTCCAGCATAAGCTTTCATGGATCAGAGTCAGCATGGAGAGAAGAAACTAATGTTAGACGGAGGCTGAGTATAGGTAGTTAAAGAATGGTCAGAATTCAAAGCTTTTTTTATTTCATGACACATGTCTGGAAATAAATGCAGAGATTGGTAGCAAAACTTCAAAAAGTCCATCGTTGTTTGCACCTGGATCCAATATTTTTAGGTTTGCAGCGGGGTACCCCTTCAACCGCTGCCCTCTATTGAAAATATCGAAAAGGAAATATATATGAAGATGCCTGTGTCTTGTTCTCAATTTGCACACAGCAGATAGAAACGTGAACAAAGCCCTGCTACTTTTTCATGTGTACATAAAAAAGGATGGGGGTGCCATACTGATTTTTTTACGCCTCCCCGGCATCCTTGTTTTCTTATATTGTTCCCTCGTTCACCTTAAGATGTTAGCATGCAGCAAGTTATGTCATGATGTCTTAAAAGACATGGCAATTCACTAAAGCAACCCATAGATGGCATAGCAGCTACAGTTCCAGATAATGTTGCTTTTCAACACAGGTGCCGTGTTTGTTTGTGGATGATTAGTTCTGGAAAAGAATTGTACTCCCGGAACTTCTAAACCACAAAAGCATTTGACTTAAAAAAAAAAAGGGGGGGGGATTGTGGACCATAGAAAAGAAGATGCTGAAGATAGCTCCCAAAATGGGAATGTATTGATTGTAATCATACGTGTAGCCATTTTTTACAATCTCATTTTGCATTCCTTTAGCTTTCTGTTTATTACTATATTTAGATTTGGTAATTAAATTACGGAAGATGAGAAAGTCCAGCCCACATTTCAAACTTACCCAACCCTTGTTGACAAAGGGATATCCTGGTCTACTATACTGCTTTTTTCGGCTGGCCTCCTTTGAAATGCTCTTCTTTCCAAGATTTCTCTGCATGGACCCCTAGTGATGTGTTATACATCTTCCATGCCAGCATTATTTTAATCAGATTATTTCTGATTATTTCCGTGATGGACAATTCCCAAAAATCTCTAAAGGTGAGTTCTTGTTGTGTTCTTTCAAATCTTGATTGCTTTGAAGTCGATACAAGAGGAAATTCTTTGTGTTTTTCAAAGACTTTACAGTCTTTGTTACAACGATAGCTTGAAAGATAATGCTGAAGAATAAATTTGTTGTTTGGGTAAACTTGTTATTATAAAGCGAAATGCATACAATTATTAAAATGTGTGCTGATATCCAATCTTTCTTAATGGGTTTGAAAATTTACTGCTGATAGTTAAGTATTGTTTTGAAACGAGCTGAATATAGCTGAAGGATGGATTTAGAGATGAAGAACGAAGCATGCTTCATTTTCTTGTTTTCTTTGGCCTTCAGTCATAAGGAAAGTTGACTGGAATCATGATGGGTAGAAACAAAGTAAACACATATTAATAAGGACACTATTTGGCTTATGAATATCCTAATAATCCTTTGGCATAAGCCTTTTCAACATTGTAACCATGTGCAAAGAACAGAACCACTCCTGATTTTTGTGTGAAAAATGAGAGAGCAATGGAAGTTTTCTGTGCATCTGTGTGCTGATTTACCAGCCCATCTGGAGTGAAAAGTAAAAGTACAGATAGCCAACCCTCACTATTTTCAAGCGTTAATGTACATAGTATCATACCAAATCAATGCCACAGTAGTAAATCTGATTTTTGATTCACATTAAAATGGGTAATTTCATATTTTAATGTTCCTAACAGTTGATGATATTATTGTACCAAAGGTCCCAACATATTTCAAAGGACTACTTCTTTGTTAGAGGATTGAAAGAACAAATGAAGTGCCATGTACTACAACACATTAAAGCAGTCTCAAGTACATATAAACCATGTCTCCAGGAACAATACATATAAGCACACCCTAAAAGAATGAGGAGAAACAGCATGTTCATGCCAATTTCTTTTTTATTTCCCACCTAATTGATTGATGTGTTTCCTTTTCTTGTTGCTCAAACGTTCTCAACACAATATTTACAAAATTTAGACCAGACTTTCCTCACAGGTTTTGATTTAATTTTAGAAGCCTTCAAATGAAACTCTCTGAACTTGGTTGCTTTTTTCTTTCTTTTTGGAAGACGTTTCATTATCTAACTAGGAGACATGATAACATCACTGATGATGTTACCTAGTTTGGTAATGAAACATCTACAGGAAAACAACCAAGATCAGCGAGCCCGATTGATCCCACGGTTCAACCCTGAGCTACAAATATTATGTTTTTATTCTATTTTTAGAAGATGAAATAAAAATCAGAGTTGTCATCTTTTCCTAAAATTGTTTTGGCTGAGTTTATTTTCCTTTTGATGAACAGGAAGGAACAGTGAATGATGGAAGGGAACTGGGAGATGATACTCTGAAGGAAAATAAATCTCCTAGAAATATTATTTATTTTGCAAATGGTGAAATAATGGAAGAATGCAGTTCAGAAGAAAATGATGTTGAGGAGGACAATCAGAAGCCATTACTTGACACTGTGAGTTTATGATGGCTTTTATCATCATCATCATCATCATCATCATCAATTTGTATGGCTGCTGGTACATTAGGGCAACCTATAGATACTCCTCTTTTTTTAGCCACTGAAAATCAGCAGCAACACAATTGCTGATCATGTCAGCAGCAATCACCTAGAAAATAAGCTTTTCCTGCAATCTGGGGTTTGTTACTGTCATTTGAAGAAGTTAGTTTTTTATGAATTTTATAGAAAGGAAAGAAAGAAAATGTTGTGACCTATCAGCTGCTAGCCCCTCCAGCAGCCAAATCAGATGAGGAGGAGACATAGGAGTCAGGGTCAGCATCAAGGGAACCTGAAGGAAGAGGGAATGGAGCTGTCAGAGAGAGAGAGACAGAGGTGGAGCCTGGGCCATCTGCTAGTGCTCAGATGGAGAGTCAACAGCCTCCAGGTTTGGAGGTGGCTGATGAGGAAGAGGAGTAACAGCTGGGTCCAGTGCCTGACACCCAGATGCACAGAAGGCAGAGGAGAGGAAAGCAGTGGAAATCTGTGGCCCGATCCTTGGGATGGAAGAGCTACCGCTGCTAGCGAAGCCCCACACTAGCTCTGGGAATAAAAGGCAGGGGGCGGAGATGAATAGATGTGGCAGACAACTATTCATCTCCCTGCCGGACAGACTTGTTAGCCTGCGGTGAGAGAGAGAAACTTTTGCTGGGGCTGCTGGCGTTCCTAATAAAGGAATCATTGATGTAACTTCAGAGGGTTTGTCGTGTTCAGGGAGCTGCGTCAGAACCAAAAAGGAAGGAGCAATGACACAAATGCTAAGACTTTTTAATGAAGTGAGATGAACTTCAGAAATATTTTAAAATCACATTGTTGACCTTTCAGATATCTTTTCTAAGTAGCTTACTAGATGATAAATCATGTGTGTGTTTTCAAATATGTCAAAAAAAACCTGTATGTGAAATATATATTGTCTACAAAAATCTTTGTCTTCCTGCTGGATTTCTTGGCTGCTGATAAAGGTGATACATTTTACTCATGTAATATTAAATATTAATTCCTAGCCTTGATTGTTTCGTTTTGGCCCTGCTTACCTTCTATTAAAGCTCTACTATTTGATAGCCATTCTATTTCATGGGTACAAGGAGGATATTGTTTATTCATGAAAAAGGACAAAAAGGGAAGATAAGAGAGAGAAATAATTTTGGTGGGGAGAGAATTGCCCTATTACTATTACATTTCATTTTGGATTATTTTTTTCAGGAAAGTGATGCTTTTCTTTATATAATGTAAGAATGAAATTTCAGCAAAAGTGACCACTTGATTGTAGTTTTGGTACAGCAATAACTTTCTCTTTCACTTTTTGCAATTAAACCTGTGATCTTGCTCTGAAATACATCCACACGGTATGATTGCTTTGTAGCAGCTGCAGATGAGTCTCTGTATTGTTACCAACAGACCTCTGGCTTTATTCATAGGCTAATCTCTCTTGGAGTAATTATCTACGAAGCTGGGCACTTCAAATAGTAGCCACAGCATTTTTGGGTAATTATATTGGGGGGGGGGGGCAGCTAAGTGTAAGTGATACCATTCTCACTGGTAAGGTAAGAATGTTTAGTACATCAGCAATTCCTGAGAAAACCTATATGCTCTTACACCTTTATCAAGAAATTAATAATGGATTGCGCCCCAGCCACAGAATTTATTTTCTTCTTCCAACAATCAGAAAATAAATTGCATGTGAAAAAGAAGAATTTGTAGACTAATACTGGCCACTATCTACTAATAGATGCTCTGATTGTACTCTTACTCCACATATACACTAGCATATCTGCACACACACAAAAATCTATGACTTGTTCAAATTACTTTTTTTTCAATATCCTTACAGCTTGTGAATTTCTTGGTGGGAAATTTGTCACATTCCTTGGACTCAATGAACCTAAATACCAGTATGCAGTGGATGAATACTACAGGACACAAAATAAGGTAAATATAACAAATGTAATGTAAAGGCCTCAAGCAATTTGTTGGCCACCATGATTTGGGTATTAAATGTTAAGTTGTATTACACTATGAAGTACTGGGGCTTCCAAAGTCCTGGAATGAAACAGAAAGAATGATGTAATGAATATTAATTTTAACTCTATTAAGAAGCTGACCCACCTAA
Organism: Oxyrhabdium leporinum; assembly: GCA_032468155.1. Taxonomy (NCBI): domain Eukaryota; kingdom Metazoa; phylum Chordata; class Lepidosauria; order Squamata; family Cyclocoridae; genus Oxyrhabdium; species Oxyrhabdium leporinum. Next base: position 32,253 of record JANHFL010002676.1, on the reverse strand, counting down.
ATAATTCTAATGCTTGAGATAAAAATAAACTCCAACAATTGCCTCCATGTTAAAGGCTGTCAGTTACTGCTTTAGCAACATACGCGATCTATTCTGAGTGGTGTATATAAACTTTACTTCATAGTAAAGTAAGATTTATGGAAGTGGTATTAGGCTGTATACAAATGTACAGAATGTGCTGAATTGTTTTTGCATGGTGCAAATCTTGCTAGTACCCTTTTAACATTTTTATGTTGGGCATTTCCCCAAATTATTATTTGGGTTTGTTCTTCTGTGTTGTGCCATGCATTTGTGGAGTGGTTGTTTTGTTTTCCCAATGTACAGATCTGTACAGGTCTCACTGCATTGCACAGCATATACCACATTGCTCAGTGAGTGTCTGGGTGTTTTATCCTTGGAATGAACAAGCTCCTGCCTTAATGCATTCTTGGGTTTAAACTGTCCACATTCTGGACAGAGAGGATCACTGATTTGAAAGAATGATCAAAGAGGCCATCTATGTTAAAACCGACTTCCTGTCTAAAACACTGTCCTTTCAACCGTCCCAAGAAGGTTCCAGATTCATTTGCACTCTGATTCAAGTGACCCTAAGGGTACAGATAAACCCTCCAAGTGGCCTCAATGACTTTCAGAGAGCTACAACCAATCTTCAGAGTGCTGATGATCAGATGACTGACAGCAATATAAATCCTTCCATTCCCCACCATTCAGTCAGAACTGAAGAAGTTTCTTAGATAAGAAGTGAAATGTTTTCAAGGAAACCCCCCCCCCCCCAGAAAGTC
>JANHFL010002676.1:8251-21055 GCA_032468155.1 Oxyrhabdium leporinum | reverse complement strand
CCGCTCCAGAAAGGGGCGCAACTGGCGCACCAGGCGAACCTGGTGGAAAGCCCCCCTGGCGACGGCCGCCAGATGGTAATTATAATTATGTTACCCTTTTAATCTGTTAATAACATTCAATATCAGTACTATCCTGTATAGAATTTTGCAAGTCTCTTGTTTAAAGTGCAGAAGCTGTGCAATCAGACAGGGAATGAAGACTGCTATTAAGCTGGAGCTTGTATTTTAGTAACTCATATCACTTGGTAGTGATCTGTTAATATGCATATAGATGTGAATAGAGGAAAAGGATTGATTGACTTTTGTATATTGTGAAAATGCATTTGAACCTGAACACTCTTTTCTAAAATTTCCTGCTACAAGTGCTAAAGTAATTGCCCCATTTTTGTGGATTTTGCATATTTTGGATTATAATATCTATAAGAACATGAATATTAGGGATGAGAAGAAGTGTAGTTCAACTACTGGAATTCTGGAAGGCGCTAGATTAGATAAGGCTGTCTGGAGGAAATTGACATCTGCTTGTTTTTTTCCCTATGATTTCTTGATTTTCTGGCTTTCTCTGTTTTCTGGTTATTTGGACATGTAATATATTTTATTCTTTTATTCTATATATATATCTCTCTATATATATATCACTATTCATTCTTTTAATGAACAATAGTATGGGGGCATGATAAAGTTGAACATTAATTCCTATGTCAGATGTGCTTACCTTGTCAACTACCAGAACACTTCTGGAAATAATTGTGTGAATGTATATATAAAGCCCTGCTCAAAAAAGTCTGCAGTCAGCAATTTGATTATGAAATCACTATGTGAAGAAGAGAACCAGTTTGGTTTAGTACTTAAGGCATCAGGCTAGAAACTCGGAGAGTATGAGTTCTGGTCAACCCTTAGGTATAAAGCCAGCTGGGTAACCTTGGGCCAGTCCCTCTTTTTTGGCTCTAGGAAGTAGGCAATGCTAAACTACTTCTAATAAACCCTGCCAAGAAAACTTCAGAGACTTGTCCAGTTACCTGGCGTCAGGACTGACTCAAACGGAAAGAGAGAGAGGAAGAGAGAAAGAATGGTACTAGAGAAAAAAAGTTCTACAAAAATATATACAGATAGCCCTTGAATTACAAGCACAATTAAACCCTTAATTTCTGTTACCAGTCAAGTAACTTTTGCCCCATTTTACAACCTACCTTGCCACAGTTTTTAAGTGAATCACTGCAGTTGGTAACATGGTTGTTAAGTGAATCTGGCTTCCCTATTGACTTTGCTTGTCAGAAGGTCACCAAAAATTAATTGCATAACCTAGGACACTGCAGCCCTCCTAAATACAAATCTATTGCCAAGCATCTGAACTTTGTTCACATGACCATGGGGCTGCTGCAACGGTGTGAAGTGAAAAACGGTCATAAGTCCCTTTTTTCAGTGCTGTTGTAACTGAATGGTCACTAAATGAACTGTTGTAAGTCGACACAAAGGCTTTCCACTGCATTGAAAGCAACTGTAGACCCTTATGCTCCCTTCCACAAAAGAACTGAGCTGATTTTCGCTGGCTCAAATCCCTTAAATACCTCCCCCCAACACACACATACACATTTCTTATTTATTTTAATAGTTACATCTTTGTGGGTCTTGTGATTAGTGTATTTCAGGAACTCTGTCTTCTCTCACTTTCCTGCTCCTGGGCTTCAGATTCCACTGAATTCCACTTCCACTTCAAAATTAATGCTGGGGTGGACGCACATACACACACAAACATTGGTGCTTGTTTCCTACTAAATAGTTTTTAAAATGTAGCCTTTGCAGTTCTTGGAATGAGGCATTCATGAAGCAGACTGCTGTCTCCCCATGACTTGTTCCTGCTTGCTTTCTTATGTGTTGTATTGGCTTCAGGCATGCCTGTGTATAATGAGTGCTTCTTCATCCAAAAGTGTTCTTAAAATATAGGTTTTCACATTGGCACACATTCATATCTGAATACTGTTTTGCCTCTAGAGCATTTATGGCTCCAAAGTTATCCCCCTCTTCCCCTTCAAGCACTACATAAAAATGTCTGTGATTTACTACTGATAGCCTTTTGGAGTACATGTTCTCAGAGTGACTAGCAAAATGCAAAGAAAGCTGTTTCAGATCAGTTGGCTCTTTTTAAAGAAAGCTATTAAAAGGGGAACCTTAAGCAGAACTTGCTTTACTGGGAGATTACTTTTTCATCAATTCTTTGTATAGTTCTGATGACAGTACAGTAATCATTTTTCCTGAAGCTGAATTGCCTGCGGAACAGCTTATTTCTCTCCTCTCCCTCTGGGTACTCCCAAATCCCCTCAAGATCAGATTTGACTAGGGAAGCTAGGTGAAATCCACCTAATGTTAGATGCTGCCCTTAGTCTTTTGGTTCAGATGACAATTTATCTTATTTTTTTTGTATTCTCTCTCAGATATAATTTCCTGTGCTGAGGCTTTTAGCAAATTTCTGGAAGGCTGTTAGATAATTCAGTAAGTTTCATAGAATCCCTTTTTTCTATATTGTTAATCTATAGCAGGGGTCCGGCTCATGGGGTGCTTAGAACTGGCCCGTGGGACTGTCCTGAAAACAGTGAAGGACTAGCCCACGGTGCTTCTGTCAGTGAAAACAGAGCTCGCAAAGGCTGTATGTGGCCCGCCTGAACTCCGTTTTCACTGGCAGGGGATTGCAGGAAGCCACCACAGCCAAAACCGGAGCTCCGGAGCACGTTTTTGCTGGCAGAGCGCTCAGGCCACCCTAGGTGCCCCCGACACAAGCTGGCCACGCTCACCCCAGTCCCCAAGGTCAAACACAACCCTGATGCGGCCCTCAATGAAATCGAGTTTGATATCCCTGATCTAGAGCAACTGTTAAAGATGGATGGTTCTCCAGTTGTTGGGTTCCTATCATTCTGAGTCAGTGTAACCAGTGGTCACAGTTAAAGGGTGATGTAATCTAATAACATGTAGTTCTGATGTCATTAAATCTACAAGGACAATGTTTGAGAAACTGAATTAAACAAAGAAGAATCCATTTTTTGCCCAACAATTTGATACAATGTAAATTAATACCAATAGAGGAGAACATTTCTAGTCAAGGTTGAAATTAGGAGTCCTTGGTGCTCTCTGAACTTGGTTATTTTCTTGCAGATGTTTCATTACTGAAACATCATCAAGACTGATGGATACCAAAGACCTCTAATTTGAATTGAGTCTGTTACCATTTCTTGTTGATGGGATTTTTTTCCCCTTCAGACCAAGGAATGGAGAAAGAGATATTTTCAACAATTTATCTTCTCTCTGTAGTGCCTATGCTTCCAAATCAGTTCCAAGAGAGTATAAGAGTGATAACATAGGGAGGAGATTTGGCAAAACTTGCTTTAATTCCATTGATTGAAAGAGCACCCTGATAGCTAAGCAGTATGTTGGATGTAATTTCTGTACTGGTTTAAGATGGATAATCAGTAGGAATCAATATGACCCTTTTTTCATCAAGTTTCCTTTAAATTGTTTTTTGCTACAAATATGCTTAAGGCAGGTGAAAAATTCTGTTAAACAGAAAATTAAATTTTAAATAACAGATTTGATTGTTGTTTCCTAGTACTAAACAACATATTTTGAAATATATTGAAGGCAGTTTGGAGTATTATTTTGGAAGAAAAAACCAACAACAATGCTCTGTTCACAAGCACATTGAACATATCTATGAAAGACAATGAGAAATCATGGGTTTTTTTTGTCAAGAAATGGAATTGAGCAGAACAAGTGCCCTTCTTTAAAAATCTAGGATTAATCTTTCATGATTGGGGATCCTGGAAATCATGAATGTACTAAGCAAGTGGCAGCTGAAAATCTATACAACTACCAAGAGAGATTTTTTTACTCCAAAGGAAGTATACTGATACAGCACCATAATTTTTCACAAGTATGACGCTAGCCCAAATGCTCATTGTACCTCAGGTTGGCCTATGCTTGAAGAAAATCCTAGAGACAATATCCCAAAGGTGCTTTTTCAAGAGACTTCTTGGATGTGAAGTGAATTGCCTTCAAAGAAAAAACAACAACCCAGAAAGACCAGTTGCCTCTTGAAAAAGCACATTTGGGACAACCATGACCTGGATGACTGAGAATTTCCATAGACAACTAGAGACAATACAAACCCAAGTTTTTTTTATTTGCTGGACCTTCAATGTAGTACTTAGGCTTGAGTTTAGATGGTCAAAATTGAATATAGGGCATGGAGATTGGCATAGTGGCTAAAGATCGGGTTGTTGTTTTTTAGAGTTGCTACTGATTGTCTTAGCTGACAGTTGTCTTTCATCATAGCAAAATGTTAGAATCAAAATTGAGAACATCTGGAGTGCTTGTAGATTCCTTATTAACTTTGGACTATGGTTGGGCGATAAAGTTGGTGTTACAAAGATTGGCATCAGATATCAGTCTGAAGGCAGCTCACTCTCTCAGAGCTTCAGAAATATTGTTAGACAGAAGTTGTTGATGACCTGAAAGATATTTGTACATTCTTGCTTCCTCTAGCACGAGGAAGGATTTTTTAGGACCAGATACAACATTCTGATCCACCCTATTAGGTGGGTCATGAAGAGTCGAACCTGACTTAATGATTGAACAACAGCAGCAAAAAATTAGGTACTATATGCCAATATTCCCCTAGGGTGATATTGTTATTGTTGCTCTACTGATTCCAGGGAAATTAATACATTTTAACATGCCTTTTTTATTGTGACCTTTATAAAGATCTCTGAAAGGATATCAAATTCTTCTTTTACCACATTTTTTAATACAAGTAGTCCTCGCTTAGCAACTACAATCGATGTCTTGGTAACTAAGTTGTGGTTGCTAATTGGAAAATTACATGACCAGAATAGGCTTATGACTACAGTACAGATTTACAAAAGAGATGAATACTGAAAGAGGTATACAAATAGCTTTAAGGAAAAAAGGTTAAGAACAATGAGATAAGTGTGCAGAATAAGAATAAATGATCAAGCATAGGAATTATAGAAACAAATATTTATAAGGATAAGCACAAGCTCAGTGGCATTTAGTTTTCTAAGAAAATGCCCATATCCACTCAGTTGCCAATACTCATCATCAGGATGAAAAGTCTCTCCTGGGTCATACATTGTGTCATCACCAAAAGAATCTGTTTGAAAGATCATTTTAAATTATGGAAGAAGGGTACTCCTGCTTTCTAAGAAATGTTAAGTGGCAATGGAAAAGGCAGGCTTTATTTTTTTTCTGTGCCGCTTACCTATAAAATGAGATGCGCAAGCTAATCTAAATTAAAAGTGAATTTGAGAAATTGCAATAATGATAAAGGCATAAGGAACACTCAGAATATGTGCTGTTTGAAAAAAAAACAAACACCATTACAATGTTTTTCTTTCTGCAATGCTCTTGGATTCTTCTATGCTCAATTGAAGCAAATCAAGTTCCCTGCAGATCAGATGACACTGTGATTGGATGCTTGCCATTTTTTAAAGTTCCCACCGTCCCCCATTGCAGTCTTGGATTTTCCCTCATATAGAAAAAAAATCAATTCAGTCTTCTCAGATGTGGTAATGTTTCACTGCTTTATGGGAAGCCTGTGTGATTGGAGGGCATATATAACTTGTCCTGCCTTTTAGCCCCATGGGATCCTGATAGACTAACAGTGTAAATGCAGAAATGCAGCCATGCCAGCATAGGGAAAATATATGACTCCATGGCAATTCTAAAAACACTAACGTATTTCTCTATTTTTTAATGAGAGTTAAGATATGTCTTAGGAGAATGATGATTTTTCTTTAATTGGCTACTTGTAACTGAGTACAAATTTTGCCCAACATGGCCTGGAAAGATAAATCCCGACAGGCTGTTGTTTTTCTACAAGTTCTTTAGATTTACAAACATGCAAATGTGTTTGTTCTCACAGAGTCCTAATATTCTAATTGTCAGAATACACTGCGCATCCCTGCTGAATGTTAATACTGGAATCAGAAACTTGGGTGGTGGAAACAGTGATTGCTGGGAAGCAGCAATAGCAGGAGTTGACCACACAGATTAGGTGCTTACATTGGGTTATGGACCAAGTCAAAGCTCTCCGGTGAACTAAGACATTTCTTGGTACTTTTTATGTTTTGCAGTTTATTACTTTACTGCAAGTTTGCTTGTCAGACTGTGTACCTCATCCAGCTTAAAGGAAAAATGTAAAGATTTTTGAATTTAAGATGACAACAAAGGGACATTAAAAAAATAACAGTAAGAGACAAAAGCCCTGTGCAATATTCTTTTCAAGGTTCCCCATTTGGTCAGCCTTAGTTGCTAACTCCAGCTGAATTCAGTTCTGTAGATTTTACTGTCCAATAAATTTCTCTCGGTGTGGCATATATGTTTGTAAGTCTGTCAGAAACGATGCTCCCAAAAAGAGAAGGGCCGGGTCAAAAAAATGTCTTAGTGCAAGCCAAACTCCTCTCCTCCAGAGCACTATGTGCTTGGGAAAGCTGAGTTGTACTTAGCCACTTCAGCTCAGCAGCAGCCCCTAGTAACTGGGAATGGCCTTTAGAGTGGCTGAAGGAGGCTTCCAAAAAAGGTACCTGCTTTAACACTTCCAAGGATTACTTTTCCTCTCACAATTCACAAGGTTAGCTATTTAGTTAGAAGGGGCAACGTTATTTTCCTACATGCATATTTTTTTCATCCTTAGGGAGGATTGTTCTTGGGTTGTTGTTTTTTTGGGTAATTAATAGTTTTCTGATGGTCCTTGCAATGGGATCCTTGCATTTCTTGGGAGCTGTTTAAAGTTATTTAATTATTCAATTCATGTTTAAAATTACCTTTTAAACATGAATTTCCTGTACTCAGATTTGATTGTTTACAACAGCTGTCACTGTCAGTACAATTGAAACATTTTTAACACTGGTCGGAAACAGGTGGACCCATTCTGAAAGTTTTAAGCTATGGCAACAGAATTTGTAAAAGATACCATCACATTTTGTTGAGAATGTGGTTTTCCTGTAAGCTTAGTTTAGTTTATATTTCTTTTTTCACCAGAAGAAATACAAGCTTTATACAAACTTATTGGTGTATAAATAATGATAAATTAAACTGAATTTATTTCTGAGCAGACATATGAAAGATTTTAAATGGTTATTTGGAAGTGTTTTATTAATTTTACTTTGTTATTGAAATGACCTGGAGTTATAGGCAATAAAAACTATGCTTAAAATATATAACTGTCCTAATTTTTATATAATGTGGCTGAAGCAATTTCAATTAGAATTTTAAATATTTCTCACTGCATTAAATTTTGTCTGCAGTTAGTCATATCTCTGGATAGCATAATATATTCATCTGAGTAAATGGAAGTTTATTCAGACTTTTCTCTTTTAAGTGAAATCCCTTAAGCATTACACGAGCTAAAACAAATTCCACCATTTGGTTTTCATTAGCCCTGTAACTGAAACGAAAACATATTTAATCCTGGAGCATTTTGAAGTTAATACTCAACTTTGCTGGGGAGGTATTTAACAGTGGTATCAGTTGCAAGCCAGTTACATGCCAGTGCCTCAAAACTGTCACTAAGCAAGATGTTAAATTACGTTTAATGTGCACAAGATTACAATGCATCGTAGAAGCATGAAGAGATTTCAGTGAGGTGAGAGAGAGATTTGATCTCTGAAACAAACACTTAAAAAAGCTCTGTCAGTGAAATGCAAACTGATTTGCTAAACTAGCCATCTCTGACCTGGTGGCCTTTGGAAATTTTGGAGTTCAGCTTCTAGAAGTTCTTACTAGCCTAGCTAGTGAACACAATTTCTTGCCTTCTATTTTGACTGTTGATCAATTCACCAGTCTGATCTGTTTATCTTTTGTGGAAGGCTTTTGAAAACAGAAAATGTAAGTTCAAAGGAATGGTTTTGTGTCATTGCTTCACTCATTAGATTTATGTCCCATCTTCTACTTACATTATTAGGCCATTTTCTTCTAGCAATATCAGTTTGTCTTTATCAACAGTCCATTTTCCAATTGGCAGCCATCTTGTCAGTGCAATAAGCCTGCTTTCAAAATTCCAGAATTCTTGCCAACTCAAATTGGTCAAGTGACAATGAAGGAAAGGTCAAAAGACCCTCTTCTTGCAAAACCTCCGATTTCTGTTGGGAATTATTATTTGCACTCATTTTTCAATCAATCTAGTGCATAAAAGGTAATGAAAACAGCTTAGTTTTCATTAAAACAGCTCTCAGAAAATGCTTCCTCTAATGAAACCCCAGATGTAGTCATAAGACAAGGCGACTGCGTGAAAAGGGAACCTGAAGGTCATAAGTGCTGGAAATAGATATATGCTGAAATTCATATATATAAGATTTACAGACATGTCAAATGGCCACAACTTGGGAAAAGAGGAACTTGGAGGCAATGTACTAATTATGGTATAATGTGCTAATTGTTACTGGAAATTAGAGGCACATTGTGCAGAACTAACTTTCTGGGAAAATAACCCAATCTAATTCAGAATATTGTAATGAGGCAAATAACAAGTTTAATCTATAAATCTATAAATTAAAGCATTTTTTAAAAAGATACTTATTTATTTTAAAATGAGGATAACATCTTTGCAGAGATACCTCGTGTGAGAAATTCATGTTGATCGATGATTGTCAAAAATCAGAAGAACTCTGGTGGTACATTTTCCAACTAGAAATTTTATTAAAAAGCATGTTATCATGATCTGCACTTGCCTTCACCAGATGTATCTGTTGTTAGTTGGAAAAGGTGCTACCATATTAATGATTTCTTGTATAAGAAAGTTAGGGAAAATTTTCTAAAATGATACATGCAGATATCTGTATTTATCACAAATAACGGAGAAATAATTTTTTTAAGGAGTTTAAAACTCTGCTGCCTGCTGGAGGGTGTCACTTAAATTCCATTATTTGTAATGAATTGAACATATTGACAAATCTGTGTGACAGTGCAGGCTTAGAAATATTCATTTGCATAAAAACCTCTTGAAACATATGAGATGGATCAGAAATGAGATGAAATATTCTCAATATGAGAATAAAAAAAAAAGTACAAGATCAAAACCGGGAATTGACAACTTATTGCTTCCCATATGTTTGCATTATAGGTTTCCAGATCCCTCACTGTTGCCATGCTGATTATAGCTTATGACTGTTTTAGGGTGCTACAGCTTTTTGTCTGATCTATAAAAATGAGGTTCTGATATGAGAGCGTGGGATTTTAGATTGGGACAAAGGATTAAAAACAAAAAACAGGATGAGTAAAGAAAGAGTAAATAAGGTAAAATGGATGAGTCATATGAAATAAGTTGTTGTATTCTGGGCTTTGCTTAGGAAGCCATTGTTATCCTGCCTGCCACTGAACTCACAACTACTATACTTAACTTCTGAGAGAGATTTGTTTTTACCAACCATATGACTATACATATAAAGTATACACTATTGTGGAAAAACATTGGAAGGGTGGCCAAGTCTAGTAGATACAGTTTCTGAATAATTAATTACCTGATACACTTGCTAAATTGAATTATCTGTCTTTTTTGCTTTACTGCCGAGAAGCAAAAATCTTCACTTATTTAGCTTTATGACGCATTATAAGCTATTATATAAGCTGAACGCTATTGGAGCTTAAACATTTCATGTAAGTTCTAAAAGCCAACCCTAAAGTGTTTGATATTTGTGTTGTGTTATAATTGCAGTTACGTTTCAATTGTGTCTTTATATTAGTGGCACATAAGTTATTTTGTGTTTAAAAAACAGAATAGGGCAGTTTTTGATAGACCTGTTTATATTTGGATTTTAAACATACAGATTCCAGTTTTGACGTTAACTGGTAGGCTGAATAATCTGTTCTGTATGTTCTTTCATTATTTTCATGCATGCTTGAACCATTTTTTAAAATTTCCACTTGCTTACTCTTGTTTCCTTTGTAACTATAATGTGCTTCATAATGTTTAGGAATGTGAAAGCTCTTAGAATCTAAATTTCAAGAGATAGGCAATAAATCAGAACTGACAGCTTCCAAAATGTATTATTAATTTGAATCTTTTATTTTTTTTTCTTTAAAGAAATCAAATTAAAGATTTCCAAGCCTGAAATAATCCAGTTTCCCCCTGAATGCAAGTTTGCCAACTAAAATAGGAAAATTCCAACTGTGCTTTCAAAGGCCAGGGTAGGTGTGAGTAAAATTCCTAAGCCTTAGAGGCTGTGTAGAAATCTTCAACCTCACAAGGCCCCCAGGATCTGCTTCTAGGGCATTTTTTTTCTTGAAGATTTGAGGGGGTCGGCGGAGGAAAGTATTAAATTTTCTCTCACCCTACATACTTTTCTTATTCTTCTCGCCTTCTTAGCAATTTTGAACTTGGATACAGTTACAGAGGGCTTTCAGTGAGATACAAATGGAAACGTGGTTGTTAAAAGTAATATCAGTAGTTCTCACTCCCCTCCGCTCTCTCTTTTCATAGGTTTCTTAAAACTTATTTGTTATTGTAGTACTTCACTGCAATAAGAAAAACTTCAGATCTTGCTATACCTTCTGTTGCCTCTATTTCATCAGTTTGCCGTTTTGTGATAATAGTAGTGGTCAGATCTGAGAGGATCTGAAGCATATCCACTCTGTCAGATTTCATGAGATGGCAGCAGGCATAATTGGAGATAGGCAGTCCCACTTTATAGATGATAACCAGCAGACTTAACACCTTCTTAATAAAGTTTACTCTTTCATCTCATCAGCAAAACTGACAAAGGATCTCTTTGTCCCATTTCTGCCTTCTGATAGTCAGAGTTAGCTCAGTGGGTGAGGCTGGCTACTGTAGTAATGTTTGACTGAATGCAATTAGTATTCTGCCACATTGGCAAACCTATGCAGTGAGAGTTTAAATTTTATAAGGAAAACAGTATATTCATATTCAGCTGCTTAAGTTGGTTAATATGAGGAGTGAAAACAGAGTCTGATTTTTCTAAATATATCTGGTTAGATGGTGGCTTAATCTATCTTTATGGAATACAGAAATAGCTGGGTCCACACCACAGGCTAAGACTTAAACAAAGGTTTATAAAACTGGAATAATTTGATATATGTTGAATGTTAAGCACAGTAAGCCTTGTGCTCATGCCTGGTTTTCCACTACTTTGCCCTTCCTTCTTTTTTGATTTCTTTTCAGCTGCATTTAATTCAAAAGTCAGAATGATGTGCAAGGAATTGACTAAGCAGATTCTGGTATCTCAAGGCTCCCAGCAATTCTAGAATAAAAACATAATCTTTATGGTTTATAATACCTTTGTAATATGGATTGACTCCTACCAACACTAGCTATTACCATTGGATATTAATTAGCTTTTTAAGGTGGCCCGTTCCTTTTTAGCAAAAGAAAGAATAATAACAAAATAACAAAGTTGGAAGAGCCCTTGGAGGTCTTCTAGCCCAACCCCCTGCTCAAGCAGGAGATCCTATAACTTTCCAGACAAATGGTTGTCCAATCTCTTCTTAAAACTTCCAATAATGGAGCATCCACAACTTCTGGATGCAAGCTGTTCCACTGATTAATTGTTCTTACTGTCAGGAAATTTCTCCTCAGTTCCAGGTTGGATCTCTCCTTGGTAGATTTCCATCTGTTACTTCTTGTTCTGCCTTCAGATACTTTGAAGAATAATTAGAAGGGCCACATTGTGCAAAATTTCAGACCATAATGGCAGATAAAACCATTCAGATTTCAGAATGGGCTTCTTCCTGGAAACATGAAATGTGAACTGTAAGAACTTCTCCAAAGATTGCTACTAAATTATGTTAAATAGGACACTAAATTGTAGTCATTTTTATATGCTGCAAATATATACAATCTGCTAATATTTCAATGCTCTCCTGTTAAAAAATATAAATGTAAAAATAGTTTACATGTAGCAATTTCATTTGACAGTGACTGTAAAAATATAGAAAGAAACAAATATGATGTGGGTGAGGCCAATATCCTAGAAAAACAATATATTGTGTACTTTTTAAGATTTGACTGGCATGCTGGGTATCATACTTCAACAATGTGGTCACAGTCAGGAAAATAAAATCCATTTAACTAATTTAAATTGAAAACTAAGACATAATTTTATTTAATAGTGCATTTAATTATTTCTCCCATGTGTCATTTTAAAAAGTGTATAAATATATTTATTTATTGCTACTAATAATTTGTCCACAGCATTTTAGTATTGTTTGCGGTTCTCCCACTTAAAATGTCTTTCTGTTAAAAGCTTAGGCAATTACTAAGTGTGTATTCAGCAGTTTTAGCCTGACAGTTATTAAGTGGGTTGTCTGAAACTTGTTTTTCAAAGGATTGATGTCATTGCTTAGCTTTCTAAAATGCTTTTAAAAGTTCTTTTGATACTCAATCCAATAAAACTTTTAGCACTATATGTGTACACACATTGTATAATACTGTGTTTTGCAGTATTGAAAGTAGGGATGTAGTTCATTAACTGTTCTTCTGGCATTTTTGATTCTCACAATTCCAACAATTAGCCTTCCTTTTCCTTCTCCCCATCTGTTTGTATTGTAGGGAGGAGATACCTATTTTGAATTAACTCAAGATATTATTGCATCTAAACTACATGATTAGTTTTAATCTGTTGTTTAAAATTACTGGGGGTTATAGGTAAAAATGAGGTTAATGTTCTTAAATCTCCTTAGATACTTTCAAACAACAGGATGCCCAGGCATAAAAATGACATCTGGAAGTATTGTGTAATTTGATCTTTGGTGGAACTAAATAATGATGGATGATAATTTGTT
>JANHFL010002675.1:171410-183627 GCA_032468155.1 Oxyrhabdium leporinum | reverse complement strand
ATAGATAGATAGATAGATAGATAGATAGATAGATAGATAGATAGATAGATAGATAGATAGATAGATGATAGACAGATGTGTGGGGGGGGGCATGGGAGAAAGGATTTTGATCTCATTATTTTTTTCCTTGGATTGTATTATAATTTTCCAGTTTTTCCCCTTCTATTTTTCCTTATGGTCATGATTAATCCAATATTACATTGTTAATATGTGTACATGCATGTGTGTGTATATCTAAGATTGCACCCATACAAATAGATGTATATGGATATATAAACTCTCTGTGTGTGTGTGTGTGTGTGTGTGTGTTTGTGTACGTGTGTGTGTGTGTGTGTGTGTGTGTAACTCTCAATGGAGTGCCTTGAATACAATAGAACTGAGACTACAGCTTAGGCTGGCTTTGAGGCACATACACATCAGTGATTACATTCAAAGTTAATTTAAGTCAAGCAATGATACCATGCACTAATGCTCTGGCAGCAAAAATAGTCTCTTTGCCCCCATGCATCAGAGGTCACTGCATATACCAAAGCAACCCTGAAGACAATGCCTAATTCACTGTCTCAATTAATACACTTCCTCCCATGGTTTCCTTTGCATGAACAATTTTGCCTGGGTTCTGATTTATTATTTTTTAGTTGCCGACCAACTTCTCTGTATCCCTTTTATCAGTACTGGATTGCCTATTTTGTGGGGGGGGAAAGGAGCAATTTTCACTTTAGTCAGACCTCACCGATTAATGGAATACACAATCTTCTAGAGAAAGCTGAAATTTTTTTTGTCTCTTCCCCTTTCATTGAAAACATTCCCACATTCTGCTATTTTATTATATTCTACCCTTGGCACGATATCACCAAGTGGCCGTGGGACCATATTCTATGTCTTAGACTTTGCTTATTATGCACTCCACATATGCCTTGTTTTCCACTTCTTATACAGGCAAGCATATTGCTGAAGAGCCACTGTGTGTCAGTGCAAGGACAGAGTTTATCTGATAAACAAGTCATTTTTTTTTGGGGGGGGGGGAATGCCAAAGCTCCTACTGTGAAACATTAAACGTGGCCCCTCTTAAGATACACAGAATGGGGGTTCTGGTTGAATGAACACAGGCTGATAAGCTCCACACAGCTCTGAATGCTGTTTGCCCACACCACTAATGTTAAACAAAAGAACTGCACACTGCAGAGAAAGGATGCAGGTCAGACAACTAAATTGCTTCAACCCTTAGACTGCCTTCTGAAAAGAAAAGGCACGAAAGGAAAACAATGGGGCTTTTATCCTGAATTGTTCTCTCCCTGTTTATTATCCCACTTAAGAAAATGATGGCAAGCATCCCACTGGCCAATATATTCCCCAAGTTAAGGCAAGGGAGACTGTACCTTTGCGACCAAATGCAATGGGCTACTGCTCATTACCCAAATGATTTTATTTCTGTTTTGCCTGTCTTCCAAATTATGAATACAATAAAAAGTGATAATAATTATAAAGCTAGGCAGGATAGGAACAAGTCTAGTTCACCAGGCATGAATTCACCAGGCTCATTTCTCTAGGAGAGCTAGTAGGTAATAGCAATCTGCCGTAGGAGCAATCCACTTTGCTCCATTAAAACTTTGTTAGATTTCTACAGTTGGAACTCTGTTTGAACGTATTATTCCAGTGGCTTAATAATAAATCCATACCAGTAAATATCATTTGGACAACAGCTGAACTTGTCTGGAATGAAATAGTGACACAATTTCTCTCAGGTTTTGTTTAGTTTTGTTTTTTTGTTCAATCAATTTGCATAAAATTGGATGAAAGAGAATTTGCTTCAGGAATGCAATCAAAGAAAATAACTTAGAGAAAAGTCCATGGGAGCAGTGCTATGAAGTTGCACCTATTAATTTTAGGTATCCAAATGGAGTGAACATCCTAACCTTCATTGCACAATAACCTCTACAGTGATCTACAGCTTCTCTGGCTTCCCAAACTCCAATAAACTCCAAGGCAAAAAGTAATGACATGTTTGCTCCCATTGGGCTTTTCATAAGTAGCGCTATTATTACTGCTAAGAACTTTCTTTGAGAAAATGATGAAAAATTGCAAAGACCTGCCAGGAAAAAAATCAGAAAAAATATCATTTTTTTCTGCCCATAAAAGCGGTGGAAAAGTTTTAAAAGCCACTTGCGTCAAGCTCTAAAAATATGATGTTCAAAGCTACTGTGAACTAGTCCTTGATATGGTCTTTGATACCATCTCTTATTACTGGTGATGACATAATTATTTTTTGAACAAGTATGCAGTGTAGCTCATTATTCCAGAACAAATAGTTTGGGGTTGTTGTTTTTTAATATGTGATAGCAAAACATGCCATGTTTTTTCTGGCAGCTGCAAAGATGTTTTTCCACTCTGAATTTAATCCTCCTGCTTTGAGACAGAAAGTGTTCCCATGTCAGCCATACTGGGATTATAAACTAACCTTTCTTGTGACAATTTGAGAGGCCTTACTTTCCTGGTGTTCTTCTAGTTCACACATGATTTCTCAGTGCAGAGGGAAACTGTGAAATAACTGCTTTGGGTAGAGTCTGTGTGATGATTTTAGATCACAACAACTGTAGAACCAAGGTAAAAAAAGGGGAACACTACATTTCAACCCTGTTAAGGCCCACTAAGCTGGCACCACATGTCTTCCACAGAGGACTACTTTTGGTTACAGTTGTTTTACCACACTTAATAGTGCTCAGGAAATCTATCCGAAATCTGGCCTGTGGTAATAGGTTTGCTAACATCAATGGAGCTTTACATTGGCATGAACCTGCACTTTCCCATGGCTGCCATGAATTGCGTTTATCACATAGTACAACCTTCAAATTAATTCAACACTATTATACCAAGGTATTTCTGCTTCCATTAATTACAGATATGGTGAATGGGCTTATTTTGCAAATGTTTAAGCTTCAGTATAGTCAAAATATTGCTTTTTGCATAACCCTCAAGAGAGCTTTCTATTTACTTTCATCTCCCTCTTGCTACAAAACTTGCTAAAGAAGAACACCTGAGCAGTGATTTTCCATTCATAGCAACTTTTACCAGAATGTGTCTATTGGCTTTGAACGTGCCACAAATTTTTTTGCTATCCTATGCGATGAAGTCATCAGTGGTGCATAGATGTACAATATCTGAACCACTTATAAAGTAACTCAAAGGAATTGAGGAACTGAGAGAGTTTGGAACTATATGCAAGTTACGTTATATATAAAAGAATATCCTAAACAGATTTTTTTAAAAGTAGCCTCAAAAGAATTAGTAACTGAAATCTTTATTGAGGTGGAGATTACTAATGTGATGATGATATATTTGGTAGATTATGATCTTGAGATAGATCCTCCATCAGTCTTTAAAATTGTTAAAGAAATGTTGTCTTTTTCTCCATAAATGTACTTTATGTACTCTTACATTTGTTCCAGGCAATATTTCCCTCCACCTGAAGCCCTCTGTGAAAATATGATGAGGCAGGGAACCTGGTGTTTATTTTCAGTTTAGGATTTTTTTCTTCCCAATAAAAATCTCTGAATAATACCAGCTATTTCAAGATTTCTTCCTTCTTTTCAACAGTTTAAACCATACCAATTAATAAAAAGATAGATATTAGAAAATTGCAGGTTTCAATCGGCTTAGGAATACAGCAGATGAGGTAGCTAGATCTTCTGGGCAGCAAAATCAGAGTTTTATATCCATCAAATGAGGCTTTAAAACTTCAGCTGTACAGAACATATGTGGTGAACTAAAGAAGACAGGTTTTCAGTGACTGCATTAACAAACTGGCAGTTTCTTTATCAAAGAAAGATTCAAACATGGTCCTGGCATGTCCCTGACTTCTTCTCCATCTTCTGAAATGAACAGAGACTACAAATATATTAAACCTAAAATACAGGCTAGTGTTATAAACTGATTCCCTCTTCATTCCTTCTGTTCTGAAATTAAGACCAATATTTGTGTGCAGTCATGTGATCTGGATGTGTTTGTGGAAAGATGGAATTCTGAAAAATAGGGAGAAGATTTGGTGACTTCTTTGTCAGGGGTTTTTATTTCAGAATAAAATCTGAATTTTAGCATTTCTTTGGTGAGTAAAAGCAAATTTGGTTCCATTTGCTGATATGTCTATTTATTATTCCAATTGCATGATATCATTTCTGTTTTTAGGGAAGGATTTGGACTAAGAATTTAAGGAATTCAAAGAAGCAATAAAAATATCTCATGGCAAACAACCGAGGTCAAATCTAAAATTAACCATGTCTTTTCATTAATCCTTTCTCTCATATTGCTCATATTTGGTTTATGGAAGAAGAGGCTTTAGGAAAGAAGCGGCCATTTTAGACATTTCATTTATTTATTTATTTTCAAAACAAACCTCTACTGCGGGGTGTGTGTATAACTGTATGTATAACACACTAATACTGCCTACACAGAAGCTCAGAAAAGGCCATAAATAAAGCCACTGCTATTAACTGAAAAGGTACTATGTATAAATTTGCAAACAGTTCTGAATGAAATGTTAGTTTCCATACACCTATGTGCAACTAGCACTGTATGAAGAATTTCCATATAGATAATGATAACATGCCCACTGACTTGGGCACTAAATTGAATTCTAACTATGCAAACATGCACCTGTATTCTCAGAAGTCCTACTGAAATATATTGAACTTACCCACCGAAGTAAAAGAGTAAAGAACTGCATATTAGTCACACCTAACATAAGGTGTAATCATATTGCAGCCTTATGCACAGTAAACTTTAGACATAATTTATGAAATTAACCCAACTACCTTACTGAGTTTTTATGATACAGTGAGCCATTATAACTAACTAACCATACTGACTGGATTTGCTTAACATATTAGACCAAATGTTGCTGGTTATATGACTGTTTTGAAAGTAATGCTGAACTACAGCTATAAGCAATGAATCTAAGCACAAATCCTGAGATAAGAACTTCCAAGCAATAAGGGGCACAGAGGAAAAGAAACAGAGCTTGCAATGGAATTATTAGAATAAGAAAGGAGATAGAAATTGTGCATTCTGTCACCTTTGCTTTATATTTTTCCGTTTCTCTTCCTGAGTACAAAATGGATCTATAAGGACTTTGAAAGGATATACATTCAATTATTATTATTATTATAAAGACCATGTATACATACCCATCATATGATACCCTTTCTGGGTAAACAACATTATGCAAAGCTCAGAAATAGAGTAAAAAAATGGTCTGCCAAAGAATCCAAAGGAATGTGATTAAAAAAGAAAACATAACTAAATTTAGTTTGTTTGTTTATAACAATTACATGGCTGCCTATCTTATGTACCACAACCCTGGGTGACTCACACCAACAATACAAAACAAAATAAAAAGGGTAAACCAGAAATTGGGGTCTCAACCAGCACTTTCCAATACGTCAACAGGTATACTCTCCGTATTCCAATCTCACCTTTCCCCAACATTTAGGAGAAGAACTATCTTATTATGATCTTCTGAAGTGGGGGGACACTGCCATATCCTAGAGGGAAGGGTGTTCCCCATGTTATGGTTGTTATGGAAAAGCCACACTCTCTAGATCTCACTAGATGATAACATTTGAGGGAAGGGACATGGAGGGTCCTACTATATTTGACCCGATGGAATAGGTAGATACCCTCAGGGAGAGGAGATCCTGCAAATTAATCTACACAAAATCATTCACTATACCTCTTCCGATCTTTCTATCCTCATATGATCTTACATGGATATAGACCTTGATGTATATACTGCTTTTTGTACTTTGCACTTACAATTCTTATTCATTAGAACATCAGCTCCACTGAATCATGACTTGTTGGTATTGTCCTTTCTTCCAGCTCATTCATTCTTCCTTCGTATACTGAATTCATACATTAAGTAACCAAAGGGCATCACGCATTCAAGTCTTACTCCCTGCTGAATTCTGACTGATTTGCTGCACATTCAATTAAATAAAAAAATCATTTACTTCTATTGCATACCTTCTTAGCACATTTAGTAACTAACCTTCAACACTGAAGACACTCTGTAATAAAATGAAGCTCAATTTCTTACAGATTTTCTGCAAACTAACAAATAGACAATACATTTTCTCTTTCGAATTCATGTATTTCTTGGGAAAATATATTTGTTTGCTTGTTTGTTTGTTTATTACATGTTTTAACTGTTCATCTTCCTCAGGGAAACATCTCATTTATGGCATAAATCGATATTGTCTGTCCTCAATTTCATTTATTATCTCTTCTTGTAACATTTAAGTATTTAGTCAAACACTTTTGTGGACAAAGTTAACAAAGTAATCCTCTTTTTGAATTTACTTTCCATTTGTATAGGAAAACTGTAACATAATTCTTCACATTGTGAGGCATTGATAACATTAATCATAATAGCAGCAATTTTATGCTAAACAAGCTACATCATGTTTTAATTGTAATCTGGTTACTCAATCTATACCTGCAACATTGTTATTTTTTAACATTCTCACAGTATTCATTCATTCTTTTTTTATATTTCATACTTTTTAATTGCCCATCTCCCTCAGAGTGGAGATCTAGGTGGGTGAGTTATGAGTGATCCACTTTTTATCCACTCATTAACATTTACAGTATTAATTTTTACACCACTTTTCAATGTTTCACTACTATTGCCATTCAACTCTCTGAAGTATTCCTTCCAACATTGTCTCACTTCAGTTTTATCCCAGGTCTTTTCACTCTATTTATTTTTAATTCAGTTCACTGGGTTGGTGGGTTGGTCATTTAGTCTTAAAACTTTTCACCTCTTTCAAAGTAATATTTATTTCTAACAAAATTGCTCTACATCTTCTCTGCTTTTTAATCTTGGCAATTCTTTGCTCTCTTTTACTACTTTCTTTACAAACATCTTGCTTTTCTATAGACTTTACAATATAGAAATATATATTATGTAAAAGATAAAGTTATATAACTTTATACCATAATTTTTATAAATTAAAACTATTTTTATTGAGTTACTTAATTGCTTCACTAACACTTAGATGCCATTCTAATCCAAAATGCCTTTATATGACTTATATGCTTCTGATTAAATTAGTTAGGTTAAAATGCAGCATGAATACAAACAAAACCAAAAGCAATAATACAATTCATAGATCTTCACCTTATACTATAGATTACTACGGAGAAGACACAAACTCAAGAACTTGGGATTTGTAGCAAAGCCTCCCACGATGGCTTTCACCCAATGGGCAAGTTCCACTTGGAGAAGGTGCTTTAAAGATGATGACCATCACCTTGAATTGTAACTGTAAACCAACTGGTAAGCCTTAGAATAACTTGCTTTAGTATGGACATATTTGCTAAATCTTTTACTACTTCATCTTCTCTATTCTGGGTCAAGAACAGCTTCCAAGTGGACTTCTAGGGCAGCCTTGAAGTAGAGCTCATCACAATGGTCCAAATGTGAGGTGACAAAGGCATGAATTACTATCACTAAAAACTCCTCAACCAGGAATACCCATAATGAGCACATACGATGGAGCTGTGGAAATGATCCCCTGACTCCAACCTCCCCTTATTCTTTCAGCAGGAGCCATGTTTAATATCTATAGCAGGCATGGAAGCTTTGTTGACTATTGATAAATTTCAGGAGTGGATGATCAAAAAATCAGTGACATGACTTGCCACCACTTTGGAGTGGGAACTATGTGAATGTTTGCTAAGCTAAAATTACTTTATTTGAATGTTTATAAGTTAAATATCAACAAATCTCCTTTTCTTACATTGCTAAACCCCCTTATTACAGAATCCTATTCATTTTATATGTTTCTTGTTTCTAAACAGAAAATATATTCTATTATATCAATTACATTTTGCCTTTGATTTCCTCATTAATGGAATGAATAAAAGAAATCCAAAAACAACATGGAACCACACAAATGTTGTTCGTGTACATAATTATTTCAGGGGTGGAGGGGTGGAACAGCAACATGTTATCATATTAAATCATCCTAGCTGTGTACCGATATGACTTCTTGTACCACAAAATACAGTATGCTCTCAAGGGAGCTTCATTACAGCAGGTCTAGGAATTGTAAATGAGCTTCTTAACTTGTGTGCAAGGCCAAAATTACAGTGTTAACTTCTCTTCCTAAAATGGCACATGTTATTCTCAAAATCAAATGTGTTATTTTTTTCCTGTTGACAAGCAGACTAACTATGCCATGTTTATTCTGTAACACACTATGGAAATATCCAACCAAAACAGTAGTACAAATTGAAGGAACTGAGATGGCTGCTGAATACTTGCAATCCAGTGATCATTCCTAGAATGATTGTAGCCCATCACATGCAACCATCACACCATTATCTTTTTTGGCAATCATTCTAACTAGGTTATCTTTTTCCTGTTTCACTTTTTTCTAGGCTAGGAAAAGAATAGCAGACATAACACACAATACAAAAGAGAGTCCTAAATTAAAGATGATATCTTTTTCTTATCACATTCCTGGACTACATAGGGAACTCCAACTTGGTGCTATCCAGAACTATTGAATTATTACTACTGTTGTTATTCTTAAGAAAGAGCTGTCAGCCCTTCAAGGTATATCACGCTAGGAAAAAGATACCACAAGGACTATTAGAATTCTGTTATTATAGGGTATAATAACAGAATCATGAAGGCCTGGTAGAATTTCTGTCTGTTCTCTCCTATGCCATGCAGAATCAAGGTGGGCCTGCCTTGAGTCTATTTCTTACATTTCCTGCTTTGCCATGGGATATGAAGAGATTCACTGTATAAAGATTCCAACCATTATTCACAGAAAGTCTTAGATGGCAATAAAATGAATTTAAACTACTGTAACAAATACTTTACTACAACACATATCCATTAATATGACTACAGGGAACAGAGCTTCTACATTTAAAAATGTTTCTGGGGAATATTGATGGGATCCAAATTCATAATTAGGACGGAGACTATTTATGAGAAATTGCTGATGATACATCATCAGATATGATCATACATCAGCAAAGGGATCTTGTACCACATTTCCATTTTTATATATATCTTCTTTTAATGTTTAGTGTCAGTGTCAACCATTTTAGTTTCTAGTAAACCTAGAAGCAAGTTTTTCTATATCATGGCTGTGGAATGCTTGGCAACTCACATCTTGACATTATTGTAATTCTTTTTTAAGACAGGGATCGTGAATTGCACCCTCAAGGGTATTATAAGGATGAATCAGTTTATAACAAATATTTTATGTATACATCTTTCAGTCATAAAATGCATTGCAAAGCTTAACTCTGGATGAATAAAAAAAATTCTTTTTCTTTTCTCCAACTATATGGTGGGATAATACTTATTTTACAGATACAGTGGGGAGTTATGCAACAACAAACAGAAGAAAAAAACTATCTTCTAATAGTCTGGTCTAGCAGCTTCCTTTTTTAGCCTCCTCTTCCAATAATTTCCAATAACTCCACCACAGAATCACATACAGTAGAAAGTCTAAGACTGTACAAACTAGTTTTATGGTGATATGGAGAAATCTTTGTTCACTGAAAAATATTGATAGCAGATCAAACCTTGCAGAGGGAGCTGTCATATCAAACAGGTTCTACTGGAGTTCAATCACTGCTTAATCTAGATTGAGAATATCAAATCATTGAGCTGCTCTTCTAAATGATATACATGGACTCATGTATATGATATATATAGAGATGGTAAATTCTTAAACCTGCTGATTAAGTCATAAATATCTTTGATCACCCCGTAAGTTTTTCTGTCTCCATTCCACAAATTATTTAATAACAGGATATCAAATATTGTTTTCTCTCATTTGAACATGACCATTTCTATGATCAACTGAAGACTTCCATGTCTTTAGGTGCACATGTCTAGGACATAGAAAAAGCTTAATCTACCATTTGATCTCCTGATTTTAGAGACATAACTTTGCCTTCTTCTTAATGGTACCCAAATGCCTATGTATTCACAATCTGCCTGCATTGTAAGTAAATGCATGTATGGTTATAAAATATGTCCATGCATGCCCACATTTCTCCTTTTGGATCTGTACAATATTGAATGGGGAGACCAAGATAAAAATTAAAGAAATCAAAATGAACGGTGAGTGAAAGTTAACATTTCCATTTTTGGAAAAGCCATTTATTTGGAAGTACTCGTCATTACTGATCTTTAGTCTAGGATTATCTTATTATCTAAAAACATCTCCCCAGCACCCTGAATTGTTATCGTGGGTTATTTGGGTTTTTTTCTCCATATAAGCAATTTCCAATAGTTTCCTGTAAGTTACAAGAAAAGGCCCAGGAACGCATAAAGCTGAGAATGAAAAGACTGAAAAGAAAAGGCAGTGACGAAAGTAATGGTGCAAGCTATTTGTTGGAATAAAGAAAAATAACTTTGCTACATGACATTAAATGGTCTCTTTCTTTTTTGTGCATGTGAGATTTATTATTCCATTTATTCTTAAAACAAACCAACCATAGGCATTTACATTTGGAATTTAAAGTTGCTTATTGTTATACTGTAGAATTTAACAGAAGTCTGGCTAGCTCGTTTCACAAGGCATCAGTCACACTTTCCCAGCGTTTGCTGATATAAATATAAAAGCTTCAAATTTAAAGGATAAATAAAGCAACACTATTATCTAAACAGGGTAAAATATAACATCCTTGTGGTTTGTGGAAATTTTTGATGTGCCTGCTGGCTTTTCAATAAAAATCAATTATGCCTTAAATGTGAGCGGTAGTCAACATACTACAGACTATAAATTCAATTTCATACTCAGAAATATGGATTAGCTGAACTAGATGCCCTTCCATTGATTTCGGAAAGCAAAAGCTGATAAGGTAAATAATAGTAAGAAGCTCTCCGACACTCCACATCAAGTTCCGGATTTCCATATTATTTTTGTAAGAACTTTCCAGTCACTATAATATCCTCCTTGTGAAATATGTATGATGAATGAATATTATACGGATTGCTGATTCATCTCTATTTACCGAATGGATATTTAGTTTTTATAATGCAAGGTGGGAAGGGGATCGGAAATGAATATACTTATTTCCTCTCACATGGTAGAAGGCATGTTTCATCCCATCTGAATAAAGCCATGGGTAATTACAGAACATTCTGATTAAGCTCATGTTATTTAGACTACACTCTCCTATAAATAAAGGCTCTGGAGAATAGCACTGCAAAACAGCCCCACTCGCTACAATATAAATTAGAAGAAAAAGAGCATGGTGTGCAGTAAATTCAACACACAATCACCTCTGCACTTTATACTGAGTGTCTTAAGAAGGAAAGAAGAGAAATGTTGTGGTTTCAATGAGAACAACTATAACATATAGCCACTTAGAAAGCGGTTTTTCTACATCCAGAAAGCATTTCATGTAAAGAGATGGAAAAAGAGAATTGGAAGGAGAACTGAGAATTATGAAATCCTAGGGTTACTGGAACAATAGCTTTACAGAAGAAGATCACATTGACAAAAATGCTTCTCCAAAGAGCTCCTGAGTAGCTTACATTATCTTCAGAAAGACCTGTGATCTTGGTTGCATCCTTATTTATTTATTTAACACATTTTCACCCTACCACAATCAAAATTACTCTCAGTGCCTTACAAGGAATATAAAGAGAAACAATTAAAGACATCCATGGTCACATTGGAGAACCAGTTTGATGTTATTAGTGAAGGCATCAGACTAGAGAGTAGACAGTCATCTGCATCACCTTAGGCCAGTGTCTCTCTCTCAGTCCTAGAAAGCAGGCATTGGCAAAGCTTCAAAATCTTGCCAAGAATATTACAGGGACTTGTCTAAGCAGTAGCCAGGAGTCAACCAACATAAATTGTCACATTTAAAACATACAGGACCATAACAAAAAAAAATAGCCAGAAAGACTGCAATAAGTCAAAAACAGCAATAAAAGTAAAAGATGCACCATATATAAGGAAGGGGAAAACATTTCCAAACTATTCTATTTTCAACAGTTTATTTAAAAAAAAAACAGTAAGGAGAGGGAGATCTGTGACTGTCCCAAGAAACTGTTGGCCAGAGGCGGCCCCTCGCTCCGACTCTGTGTCCCCTCAAGTCCGGGACGAAACCATGCAGCTGGAGGAACTGGACGACAGCGATTTCAGCGAGGACTCGTTCTCTCCCGGGCCCGGTC
>JANHFL010002675.1:148059-162817 GCA_032468155.1 Oxyrhabdium leporinum | reverse complement strand
CTCTAAGGATGTGTGTGTATGCACGTCATGCACCTCATGATCCAAGTTTAACAGATGTGAACTCTGTTCTAATTCCAAGCCTCCCTACTTTTCCAACTCCTTGAGTTAAGAAACGGCTTACAAGTGAGAAGATCTCCTCTTTCATTGGTTAAGCCAGATGATTTGGCAGCTGGCCACAGCCTAGTTTCTAATCCTTTGTCCAGGAAAACTTTTGATTTTTTCCCCCCACCATTCTTTTGGTACCCAACTGTGCCATCTGTGCCGTGGGTAAGTCAGATCCCACACCTTCCTCTTTCTCTATGTGCAGGGACCAGAGTTTTCCCAGTGAAAAATCAAACTCTCCCTGCCCCCTGCCCCGTGCTCATCCGACTCCTTCCCTTCCCATCTTTGAGTTAGAGTTGTGTCGGTTACCGTTTTTTAATCATCATAAGCAGTCCTCAACATACGACCCCAATTTCTGTTGCTAAGTGAGACATTCCTGAAGGGAGGTTTTCTCCACTTTGTGACCTTTCTTATCATGGCTGTCAAGTGAATCGCTTGCAGTTCTTAAGTGCGTAACGTGGTTGCTAAGTGATGAATCGCTGCAATTGTTAAGTGAGTAACACGATGGTTAAGTGAATCAGGCTTCCCCGTTGACTTGGCTTGTCAGAAAGTTGCGAGAGGGGCTCACGTGACCCCGGGAATGCTGCGACGGTCATAAAAATGAGTCAGTTGCCAAGTTTCTGAATTTTGATCACGTGGCCATGGAAGATTCACTTCACAGATTTGTGTGGTGGCCTAGAAGTGGAGCTCTCACCTCACAATCAGGAGTCTGTGAGTTCAATCCTCGGTAGAGGCGGATATTTCTCTCTCTGGGCACACTGAGAATATATCTGCTGAATATAACTCCGCATTGGCAACAGGAAGGGCATCCGGCCAGTAAACACTCAGCTCCATTCAGTTGCCCAAACTTTACCCCACAAGGGATTATGGGATCATTAAAAGAGAATGAATGATATGGGGAAATACCCAGAACAGCCTATAAAATCTCAAGAAAGTATGATTCCAAGGTTTGCTAAGAATCAGCAAATGAGTATTACTTTAATCCAGCTGCTGAGAGACACTCTACTGCCACTGTCTTTCCCAGCAGCATACAAATTAATAAACACACAGAAACACACACACACACACACACACACACAGAGAGATACATGAGAAGCACAATTAATAAATCTTTCAAAAATGTTCTTTGCAATCCAGCAAGATGTCACACACCCTCATTTTCAATGCCTACAGACTGGCAGTAAAAATGGCAGATAGGAGATTTTAAGCTAAAGAATGAGTAACTATGATTACTGCCTCTCAAAAGAAAAGAGCAGGCCTTAGGTATACAGATCAAACTAACATAGTTTACTTCCACAGTGTTCACTTATTTATTATATGTCATGGTTATAGACTATATAACCAAGGTTGCTAAAGAAATATCCATAATAATGCATGTTTAGAAAACGGTTATAGCCCATCTTTCCTCCTAAACAACCTTATTTTGAGATGTTACAATACTTTCAATTATGTAAAGGTAAGGCAATTGAGAATATACAAGTTAACAAAGATCTGCTTGGAATTCACAATTTCAATTGTGAAGTTTCCATTTCATTTTGAGACTCAAGATTCAGAAGCAATGAAAACTTTTATTCAAGTTCAGATTCAAGATTCTGTCTAGCAAAAGATCAGCGTATAAGCTATAATGAGCTAGTATTAAAATGCCTATAGCTACTTCAATTGTTGGCTAAATGAGATGAAAATAGTTGGATTGGTAGCCACTTTAGAAGACATTAACTCTAAAAAGTTTCAGCTGAGTAGTTTCAAGGATTTCAATACATTTTTTTTTTTAAAAAGTACTCCTCCTGCACTTAGGCAGAAATAGAAATAACTAAAGGATAGAACAGCAAGTCTCTAAACTGTCCAGCAAAGTACTTGTGAAGAACAATGCAAAAAAGTGTTCTTCTCCAACTGAAACATAAAAACTTTCAAGAAGTTTTTAAAAACTTTCAAGAACTATTTAAAGTTGACTATAGCAAATGGGATAAAATCTCATTCTAAAGGATTCAGAAAGAAAATGTCATCTGTCATCAGAGCAGGCAATTGGAAAAAGAGGTACTAAGCCTGTGAAAATAAATGTTAAACAGTGAAACAGACAGAAGATTCCCTTCTCAGGTGACTCATATACAGAGGGGCAGGCTGTTGGTTTGAGCTCTGAGCTTGGCAATTTGGTTGCAAATGTTTTGTCACCGTTCGAGGAGACATCATCTGAATTCAAAACACACTGACGATATCTCCTTGAATGGTGATGAAACGTTTTCAACCAAATTGCTAAGCTCAGAGCTCAAACCAACAGCCTCACTACCATAATAACCAGAGCTATTAATATTCAAAAAGAAAGGGGCAGTCTAGCTACTGTCTTCTGCTTTCTTCACAGGAAGAGTGGGGAGATCTCCTTCTGGGCTAACTCAAATCCACACAAATAGCCTTTATAATCAGAGGCTGAGTTGGAGATAAAGCAATCTGGGGCCATTTTAGAGCTAGATGTAGATTAGAACTGGGGTTTTGTTTTGATGGAAAAATGACTCGAGCTGTTGTACATAACTCACACTTATTCAATATAATGGAAGGCTCATTTATCAAGTCTCGCTCATTCAATATTAAAAAGGAAAGCAAGGGATAGAAAGGAAACAAATATTTAAAAAAAAAAAAAGAAATAAGGGTGGAAGGAATGAAATGTCTGAATGGAAGAAATGCAAGCTACCCGGACAGAAACTACCAGGGACTATATCACAAGTAAAAAAAATAAGGACAAAAAAGTGTAAACTGAAGAAAAAGTAGAGGAAAGTACAAAAAACTGAACGGAATATTTTCCTTTTCTTCCATATGAATCTGCTTAAATCAGCAGAAAATGAGACAAACACCAAAATAAAACTCCCTCAAATATTCTGATAGGCCGAGATAATATCCTTCATTGATGTACTATTCATAGTATTAGACAGCACATTACATCACTCAGTGTCTCCCCCCCCCCTCCTTCTTTGTCTGTGTAGTGTATGGAAAGTTGTCCCAGCATTTTGAGGCTCTGCAAAGCCATAAAGTCCATTAATGTTTGTCTGAAGTGATTCATAGATCCATAGTACTAGAATGAACCCAACCTATTGGTCATGGGGTAATCCAGATTAAAGCAAAATTGCTTTCCTGCCTCCTTTTGAAAACATCAAGAAAGAAGAGCTCATTGACTCCCTGATAATTAATGCCTTTGTTCAACAACTGTTACTGTTAGAAAATTTTTCTTAACCTTCAAATAGAAATTGTTGTCCAGAAACATAAATCCAGAAACTGTTGTCCAGAAACATAAATCCATTTCATACGTATCTTTTGGGAAAGAAAGGAATTCTTGGCCTTCTTCTGTGTAACATTCTTTCACATTGATGGATGCTATCATATTGCCCTACACATATTTCTTCTTAAGGCTAAACATCCTTATTTCTTTCAGCCTTCCTTCATAAATCTTAGTTTCTATCACCTAAGCATCTTTATTGCCTTTATCAGTTGTCCCAAAACTTTGGGTCCAGTATTCAAGGTTTCGTTCTTCTTTTTTACCGTCTGTTGAAATTGTTTACAATTATGAACAAGCACTTTTATAAAAGAATGGAAATACCAAATGGACTCTTTACTGAAAATGGAGGAAAAAATGAATTAGTGATTGATGGATTTTCTGATTACAAAGGGTTGAATATGGAAAGAATCATATTGTAAACTTAAAGAGGGAGGAGAGACAATAAATTTGTTTGTAACTGCAGTAGAGTGGAAGCATGTACACTGTTTTATATATCTTTTCTGTTTTTTTACCAGCACCGTCTTTTCTATTTCTTCTTTTATTTATATATTTTTTAATTTCACTTTATATAATTTCATGCTTGTCTTATGTGAAAATTTTGAATAAAAATTATTTTCAATAAAGGAAGTTTTGCAATGATGCTTTTAATATTTTCTCTTTATGAACTCTCCCTTGACTTAGTCTCCTTTTCCCTATTAATGCCTCTTGTCATGGGATACTCATTATTCCTAAATTCATCAAAAATCACATTCTTCAACTACAGCTACACTTAGCTTTAGTGTCCTTTGCATTATTTTACCCTCATCAAATAAATCTTCCCTACTGGTTAGCATCAAGATATCTGATTTTTTAGCAGACTGTGCATAGTAGAATTTTTCAGACACTAGGATAAACTGCTTAATGGATGTTTAAGAGATCTGCAATTTTCTTGTGGAAAAATGATCCATGTTTTCTCCATAGCATCTGATTTGACTCAAAGGCCCCTGATTCAATTCGATAGAAGGAGTTAATCTGGAGATCTAATTCAAAGGAGTGATTCAAATATATTTCATTTTTTTTCAAGCTTTTAATACCTCCTACAACAATACTAATAAATTGTTTCCAGACTCACTTTCAATTATTTAAAACTCAACTGTTTAAATAAGATGGAATAAAATATGGTGACTAGTTCAAATCTCTACCCATGTTAATTTTTTGACTAGCGGAGTTCAAGACTGTTAGATCCATATGACAGAAGTGTTTGTCTCAGCTAATCCTCCTGTGATGTGTAAGTTTTATACTAGCTGCATGGACTTCATAGATTCAAGTTTTCCTAATGGCTCCCATTTGGCTCCTGTTCTGTTGATCTTAAATAGATCAACCTTCAGAAAGGAAAATTACAGCTATTCTATCTATTCTTAAATGTTACAATTATGTGATCGCATTATATAAGGGATGGAAAATTGGGAAGAGAGGGAGAAAGGAAGAGAAGATGAGATGAAAAAGAAGAGGGATTGGAAACAGTGAATGGATAGCTGAGGAATGTATTTGTCTGTGTGAGGAAGAACAGAGGAGTAGAGGAGATAAAGGATGAAATAATATAATCAAATAAAAAACCCTTCCTCATCAGCCACTCAGTCATGTCTGACCCTCAGCCACTCTGTGGTTCAGCACTCTGCGTGCCCCTCTGTCTCGCACTGCCTCCTTCAGATCCACCATAGTCATCCCAGAACAAACAAAAAAGAACAGTATGACAGAAACAGAAAATGATAATGAATATAGTAAAGATGATAAAGATGTTGAAGAGAAAGAGTTGCATGATAAAGGTGGCTAACAACAGCTCCGATTCCAACATAACTATTAAATTACACACAAGTGAAAAAACTGCAGGAAAAAAATCATGAAAAAAGAAAGCAATTTCAGTATCTTTCTATCACATGTTTACACAAACAAAAAAAGTAATTTGGTAGTATTTGCTTGGTATAAACTGTTAAGACACAAACTTACTATTTACCGGACAGAACAACTGTTCTTCAAGTGTTCGCAATAGTTAGGATTTCTAAGCAGAAACTCACATTTGCACTATTGCATTAAAGCATTTTGCAATTCAACTCCAAGCTAATTTAGCTCTGCCTAATTTCAAGCGCAAAAGTTATCACTCTAACTATTGATGATGAAATTATACTAGAATGTTTGTCTGTGTTATTCATGTGACGATTTAGTAGAATAGTTTGCTGGAGGAGGAGGTTTGGTAGCTTTTTGCTATAAATGAAATAGCCTTTTAAACAGGCTAACATTGTTTCCATCATATAAGCTGGCTCTGTTTTCCACCTTCAAGGATTTTTCCAATGGAAATTCTACCATCACTGCAGAACATTACAAGGGGAACTTTCTCCATGCCAGAACAGTAGAAACATCTTTCTGAGCAAGACCTTCAGCGCTTTACCTCTGGGGTTATTCTCACTAGCGTTTGGTTTATTTAAACAGCTTAGCATGCAATTCCAGCTTCTCGTTCTCAACCCAACTCTTGGTTCACCTTTCAGCCCTGGTCGCTGCTGTGATCAGACTAATAGAAATATTGTCACTCACTGCCATTCAAATCAGCAGAGACGTCTCCCTTGCCACCCCTCCCCACCTATTATTTTTAAGAAAGGGCAAACTGGTTTATATTGAGAACCATCTGGGAGGCTGTCTCTCAGGCCATCAAACTCTCCCATCCATTACAGAGAGCCTCTCCTTACCTCCTCTGCATGACAGCACAATAAAGATGACATACTAATTCAATGACTTGTAATTTCACTTGAGCAAAGACAAGTGCTGTGGCTTTTTCTTTTGTATTTTGGTACCATATCAGCGAAGCCAGCTATGCAAACACAGCACCGGGAAGGTTTTATGACAACTACTGAATGAGAGGGGGCGGGGAGAGGGTAGGTGGCTCCCGATTGTTGTTGGGTTTTGGTTTTTGTTTTAAGAGTTCTTGGCTCTGTCATTCTTGGCTCTGTGCTACTAGCCATCGCCACTGTGACTGGATTCTATGTCAGTAGCAGCTAATTGTTCCAAATAATCTTTATCATAGGGATACACCAGGGAGCTGTATATGTGGAGATAAGCTACAGAGTGATAATACACCCTATCTTACTGATCTCTAGACCAAGTGTTTTGCTTCTTGCCAAAGAAACCTATTCTTTAGGTTTCCCTAAAAGAATAAAAAATAATAAAAAAAATAACAGCTTAATCATTGTGCCAACAATAGCATCTAAGGGGATGTAATCAGCTTCCTACGATAATCTTAGCAACACTTGAAAGACATGCGCAAAAAAAGCAGTAATTGAAGCAGTTGGTTCATTCTACCACCTGCTGTCGAAGTCACAGATTAATCTAAATGAGGTTCCCCCTTCCTATGAAGAAGGATGCTGAGTACTTTGCAAGCTACAAAGAAGGTATATTATACAAATGTGTACAAAATAATAAAAGAAACAGTTCATTAAACGGCAGAAGGAATATTTGGTCTCTAGGGTTTGTTCAGCATTTTTTTAAAACCTGGTTATACTCAGGGTATCATTCTCAATGATTTCTACCCAAGCTTTATTTCTGATTTAAACATACCTGAGAAAGAAGGGATGGTGTTGAAAAGTTTTAATATAAAAACCTAACAGTTAGTACTTTGATGGTCTCTCTCTCTCTCTGTCTCTTTCTCCCCCTCCCTCCATCACTGGCATCCCAGTCGTGTACACTGATCCTGTTCATTCAGTCTGACTCTAAGAGGGGTCTACATAAGTATTGAACACCATGTCTGGGACATCACGATTAACATGATGCACCTCCAAAGCATCTTCTTGATGCTACAATCCCTCCACATGATATTTCTTTGATATGGTTTCAGTGTCCTGCTAGGTAAAACGTATTTCATTGTTGTGAGGACATTTCAGGCAATAGGTACTCAAAATCAAGATGCTTTGAAATAGGCAAGGTGGAAATGAATAGGTGTGGTGGAAAGATTCTGACAGGTCAATCTTTCTTTTCTTTTTTTTTTTTTAAATATATATTGCACTTTTCTCTTTCTCTATGGCCACAGTGTCTTCAATTTCATCCTCAACTCATTACTGAAAAAACCCTTAAGTCAGTGGCACCTACGCATCTATCACTCTTCTTTCTTGTTCTGTGAGGCTTTGAGGCCTCCTATCTTAGGTGACTGGCTGGCAGGGAGATGGAATGGACTTGGTGGTGATTAGACTGGGACCAGCTAGATTAGCTCCCATTGGCCTGATATCATATGTGGTCCCACTGCTTACTAGAAAAGAGACATATTTAAGAACCGCTTGGTCTGTTCTCATTGTTTCTTAGTCCTCAATCCCCAATGCTGCTTTGATACTTGGGTATTAGCTCTGTATCGCACTCTAGTACTGGGAATCAATTTACAACCACAATTGAGACCAGAATTTCCATTGCTAAACAATGCAGTCACAGAGTGATATGTCATGTGACTGTATCTCTTAGGGACTGCAATCCAGGTTTCTGCAGTTAACTGAGAATCATGGGCCATTGAGCAGAGGGAGTCCCAGTTAAGGACTGTGTTATGCATGGACAGGCTGCATGGGAGTGAAGGAGGAGCTGGAAGACTCAGCACAGGCAGTGCATGAGTTGGGGAGCTTCAGTGTGCTGCATAGCTGCAGCTGCCTCTGAAAGCCTCAGCCTTCCCACCCAAACCAGCAGCACTTATAACCATAGGGTGCTGCAACTCTCCTCACCTGCCTACCTACATCCTTTTGGCCAACCTGCACTCGATGATTCTGCTCCACCAAGATCACCTTGTTTTACTCCGACTGCTGATGAAGCAAAGCCTGGCTTGACCCTACAGTATGCCATTCAGCTTCTGGCTGCCTATACCTTCTTCACGAGGCCACTCATGCCATTCCTATCCCAAACCACACATCCCATTCACAAAATTCTTCAGAAACCCTCTGATATCCCCTGGATCATGCAAGAACAGATGCACTACTTGGAGAAGATGCATTTGGGGAATTGGATTAAATTCTTTGCATTGGGTGGTGGAGGAGTAATTTGGTGCATTTTAAGATTAATAAACAGAAGACTAAAAGGTTAACAAATATGAAAATAGAAGATCAAACAGAACCGATGAATAACATGGGCTTTAAGTTTGAGAAGAAGGTAAAATATCTGAGTACATTGTGACATACAATATGAATTATATGTTGTTTAAAAATAACTATGTTAAGATATGGAATGAATTTTAAAAAGATATGTTAAGATGGGAAAAATTACAACTGTCATGACTGGAGAGAATATTTGTGATAAAAATGAATGTCTTCCCTAGAATGATGTTTTTGTTTCAGACAATGCTTGTTTTGACAATTGATGGACCATTTAAACAAAGGCAAAAGGATAAATTACATTTCTGTGGTGGGGGAAAAAAACAAGTTAAATATAAGATGCTACAAGATGCAAAGAAAAGAGGAGGATTGACTTCACCTGATTTGAAATACTATTTTGCAGCTTGCTCTTTGGCTTAGGTGAAAGAATTGGTTCTGCTGAGAAATAGAAGGCTTTTGGAGTTAGAAGGACACAACTTGAGGACTGGGTGGCATAGTTATTTATGCTATGATGACATCAAGGTCAGTGTGGATTTTCATTATGTTTGATGTGTCATACTGAAAATACGGAATGGATACAAATCCAGTTTGTGTCTGAAAACACCTCTGCTGCTCTCAGAACAAGAAGCCTTTTACAGAGAAGAAATAATAAGTAAACACTAACTTCTTGTGGTATATTGGAGTTTTGTTAAGGGGAATCTAAAATAAAATCAAGAGAACAGAGTGACATAGTTATCAATGGTCCTCTTAATTACAGTTATTAAATACATTTAAAGTAGACAACAACATTTATGCTTTTGATTATTTTGAATCTGAACTAGAATTGTGTACAAATGAAGAACATGCAATTGCTAAAATGCGTAAATTTTTATTGAAATTGTGTGTAGCCTGCAACACTTGTAGGGGCATTTGTATGCAGAAATAAAATTCATTCATTCACATGGCAATTGAATAAGAGAGCAAAATGCAACATAATGCTAACAATGACTGGGGGAAAAAAATAATCAAAAGAAAAAATAGTACTAACATCATCAACATCCAGTAGAGGATGGTAAAAGAAAGAGAAGGATTACTGTCCAATGTTAAACTTCATGCATAGCCATTTGTTACTATGCTCATGGTGGAATGTGCAATTTGTAATGTTATTAGTTCTAGTGGACAAATAGTGGCTTTTGTCTATTAAAGCCCTGTAACATGCTATTCTTTTTAGAATGTGAATCATTCGCTTTATAATTTATTAATAAATTTATTATTATAAAAGATAAAGGAATCAAGTACTTTAATATTATGTATTGTTTATTATTAAATGCACATTTTAAAAAAATAATCTGTAAATAAAGGTAGCAGGGTACATTTCTGTTATTCCCAACCTTCCAATGGTTTCAATTTAAATAGATAGTTAAACAAAATAAATGCCACAAAACCTGAAAAAGAAATGTAACATTGTGATGAAACAATTTCCATTCTGATCACTCTTCAATAATAAACATCTGAAAAGTAACAGAACCTAGCAAATAGAAAATCAAAGAAAATGCCTGTATATGGGAAGCGGGGCTAGAAAGTAATATTTTTTGCATAAAGGGAGGGACTGAAGTTTTAGGAAGTTTCTCAGTGAAATTTTCTTACATAGAACAGATGAAGAAAAGAAGTCATAATTCAAATAGCTATAAGTTTTCTGTACCATACTATGAATACTACAGTTACAATGGAAAAATTGTGTTCCTGAAACTCAGTGATATACCAGGAATAGCACCATTTTCAGAAATATCAGTTGGAATATTCACCATGTGTAGAATTGAAATTGTGTTAACTGGTTCAGTACTGCTGCAATCAGTGGGAGTTAAATTGTGGTCCACATACTCCACTGATTTCAATGGACTTGATGCATTTTCCTTTATATTTGAACATTTGTTTTTAATTCTTAGGAGTATCATTTGAATGTTATTCCCTCTCCCTTCCGTCAAGTCAGTGTTAACTATCTGGACTAGTCCCTGTAGTTTTCTTGGCAAGGCCTTTCAAAAGTAGCTTGCCCTCACCAACTTCCTAAGATTGAGGGAGAATAACTGGCCTCAGGTCAACCAGTGGGCTTTGTGCCTGAAGCAGTACTAGCCCTTTCCCAGTTTCCTGGTTTCCAGTCTGGTGCCTTAATGACTACACTAGATGGCTGTCAGGTTAGCTCTAACTATGAAATTATTACTGTACAGATAGTCCTTGATGATTACAACAGATCTCTCAAAATATACATATGGTCCGGGATCATACCCCTATCAGAGCCTGAATCTGCAGAGGAGGATGAGCTGGAGGTGGAGCCGACAGAGATCAAGGGGGCAGCTTTGTTGGTTTTCAGAGGAATGTGGGAAGGAGCAGGATGAGGCAGGGCCCCTCAGCATTGGGATGGCTTGTTAGCAGTGAGGAACAGGGGCAGATGACCAAGAGAGGGCAAGCAGTGGAAATGAGGACCGACAGAGCTCAGGCAATGAGCAAGGACTGCCGCCTCCTGATCCTTGAGCATGGAGAGAGGAGTGACAGAGCAAGGACCACCAACCTCCTGACCCCCGAGCATGGAGAGTGGAGAGAAGGCGGGAACAGCACAAGCTGACCCGACAAGAGGAGGAGAGTGCCCCGCCCTTCTTCACAAGGGTTAGTTATTTATACCACCTTTATTTTTATAAATAACTCAAGACAGTAAACATGCCTAATTCTCCTTTCCCCATCCTATTTTCTCCACAACAACAACTTTGTGAGGTGAATTGGGTTGAGAAAGTGACTGGCCCAAATTTTAGGCTCTCATGTGGGACTAGAACTCATAATCTCCCAGTTTGTAACCTGATGCCTTAACCATTGGACCAAACTGGTCTAGTGCTTTTAATCAGCTTTTGGCTATTATATTCCATAAATGTGATTTAATTATACAGTCTGGTAACATATTCTTGGTGAATCTGCTTTTTGAAAAACAAACATTTTTGCTGCTGCTACATTTGTTTCCTTTGTTATCAATATATTGATTATTGCCACATTTAGGGACTGATTTTGGAAGGGAAATGTGACATATACTTTATTTGTTTTCATATTTATGTTCTTAATTTAACATATTTATACAATGCCTGTTGTGCAAGGCATTTCTGGATAATATAGAAAACTCAAAATTCATTTGAATACAACACTAAAAACAATTTAAAACCCATAAGAAATAAAAATTGCATAAAAATAAAGTGCCTGAATCTATAGCCTGATGTAATGGAAAAGTAGTTTGAATGAGCTGGTGCTAGAAATCAACCAAGCTTCTGTTTTTGAACAGTAAGAATCTTAGTTGCTCTTAAATAGGCAGTAAGCCTAGAGATGATAGTGAGTAACGTAGACAATCCTGAACATAGTCATTGGACTTCTCTTTTGTGAATGACTACAGGTAAAAATAGGACAGAATTTTCTTGCACTTTTATGCAGCCATAACTTGTTTGGTATGATTCAGAAGTTTTGTGGGGCAGATGTAAGAGAATAGCCAAGAGTCAAAAGATATATAGTCTTTTATGAATCCACCCATCTTTCTCACCTTAAAAGAGGTATCAGGCATATGTCCTTTGGAATCTTACAATGTAGATATCCTATAGTGTTTAAGTCCTGTTGAACACTGCAAATATTACCTGTGAGTAGATATGAATAGGATTGCAGTGGAAGTAAAATGATTGCTTCCATATTAGATTGTTTAATAGCTAGCACTTGAATTTAGCAGGGCTGTATATTATGTTATGTTGGTTATTTGCCAGCTGGATGTATTAGTTGCCATTTATGAGAATAGCTACCAAAATACCACATTTCCTATCTTTTGGTTGTTAACATCTAACACTGCTCTCCCAGACTCTACAACCTCTCACAAAGTCTTTTCGTGTATGCCTGCCAGTCATAGCTCAGATTGGACAGAAGCATGGAGCAAAATCTTAATAAATTCTATGAAGATATGAATATGATTGTCATAAAGGTTACACCAACCCTTTTTGTTCAGGAACAAGGAAAAAGCCTATGACCTTTGCAGACATAACATCTGAAGTTCACAGTGCAGGTACTGTATTTTGCACAGACTGATGGACCATACACTTTTCCAAGGGAGGCCTGAGAAAAGGAATTATAGAAGTCAATTTTGTAATGTAAGTCGGTGGCAGATGTTCCTTACTATTTCATAGTATTTACACTTTAAAATAAAATAGATTTTTAATCTAGAGATGGAATCCCAATCAAAAATCTGATCTACAGAATCATAAATTACAAGAGTTCCCATCAAGAGCAATAATTCCTGTTATTCTCAAAATTCATCCAATAAAGATGAACATTTGGTGTTAAGGTGAAAGTATTGCAGTCCAGACCAGTCCCAATATGGCTAATACATCTTCTTAAAGTACTTGATCCAGAGAAAGAAGTAAGTTTTGGGAGTAAAAAAAATAAATGTGCAATTAATGTAGGAAAAGTATGAATGGATACAGAAATAATATGTATGATTTATGATAACATTTTTTAAAAAATGTTTTGAGTATTTCATAATTTATTAAATATTGTCAATTAAGATGTTTAAGAATGCAAACTCACTGGAGTTAATAACTTCACAGCTCCAAACCTATTTCTCTGAAATTACTTTTCAGCATAAGTTGCTGAAAAGAAAAGCATTTGATCCCTCCTGGCCCCAGGCTCTGCGTTCATGCAGGAAAAGAGGTTGAATTACGTAGAGGATTATTGTCCAAACAGCTTCTGCTTCCTCTTTTTTTTTCTTTTCTTTTTTTTGCACCTTGCCATAAAAGTATCTTTTTGTCTGTAGACTGCCACTGACTGGGACTAAGCCAGGATTCATGTAGAGAAACAATCCACTTGGCATCATGTTAACATGTATAAACAACGCTTTGCCGACAGGCTGCACATTAGTGGCTGAATATTTTTGGCAAAAAGGAAAACTCCCTCCTGGGCAGTATGGCAGTAACAGCCAGCAGTATTCATTCATGCCTTTACTCTAACTGCACAATAGTAATTAAAAGATTATTGCAATGACATACATCCAACAAGTGCAAAAAAAAAAAAGAAAGTGTACGTGTTGGAATGGTTTTTTTTTTTAATGAATGAAAAGAACACTCTGCTAATTTAACCATTCAAGATTCTGTGTTGTAAGCAATCGTCATCTGTGTCCTCACCCAACCCTTGTCTGTTGAGGTTTATAGGACATTTTATGTTAATATTAGAAATAGCAGCTGCCAGCACACTGAGCTGCTGAAGAGTCCCTATAATAATGCCTTTACCAATGGAAGTGCAATGTAAGCATGAAGCTGCTGGCAGCCAGAAGACTCCAGCAGAGGGCTCTGGCATTCTCAGTCACTGCCCAAGCAGGACTCTGATCGATTTATTTAACTGTAGAATAGTTATGACTCATCTAACAAAGCCAATGGGCAGAATATGCTGGACAAGAAAAAAGAACAACTTATTACTATTTACGTGTTTCATTTCTGGATCCTACTGCTCCAAGTTGGGTTCATGTCCTGGAGCTTAGATGACTGTGAAGGGAAGGTGAAATGAATTCATAGGCGATTTGTTATTAATCTGTGAATTACAGCGTCTCCATCTGCCCTGATGGAACAGGAACTTAAGAGCTTTTTAACCACTGTACTATATCGTAGTATACAAATGGAGTGAACATCTTTCTAAATTGAGCCTCAGTCTCTCTTGAGAATTCTTACAGGGCATCATTGGAGTTCTTCTCTGTTTCAATTTCCTTATGATGTTCATAATGATAATGATGTTATCCTTTCAATTGAAACCGACTCTTAACAATTCTGCGGGCCAGGTCTGTCCATATCTTCCCACATTGCAGTATTTATTTGCGTTTTTCTACGGTCTGGCTGGTATCAGCTTTGATAGTGTCCAGCCATTGTGTTCTTTGATCACCTGGTTTCCTTTTACCACTAACTCTTCCAAACATAATGGCTTTCTCCACTGAATTCCCCCCACATGAGATGGCCAAAGTAAGTGAGACACAGTTTTGTGATTTTAAAATTTTCATAGAGAACCAGTTTTGTGCAGTGGTTATGGCGCTAGGCTAGAAAGCAGATGACTGGGGGTTCTAATCCTGCCAGTAACCTTGGGCCTGTCACTTTCTCAGCCCTAGGAAGGAGGCAATGGCAAAACACTTCTGAAAAACTTTTACTATGTACAGACAATCTAAAAGATGCATTTGGTTCTCAGAGAAACATTTTGAAGAAAGAAACAAAGAAAGAGAGAAAGAAAGAGAGAGAGAGAGAGAGAGAGACAAAGAAAGAAAGAAAGAAAGAAA
>JANHFL010002675.1:129513-143925 GCA_032468155.1 Oxyrhabdium leporinum | reverse complement strand
CCCCCCTGCTGTAAGAGGCAGGTATCATGCAACTTAAGGGTATCAGCTGGGTGTCAGTTGTTTAAAATAATGGGGAGCTGCATTATTCCTGTGGACATGGTGGGCAGAAAATAAATTTAATAAATAAATAAAATAAAAATAAATATTCATCCAGACGTTGAGAGGACTGCTTTGTTCTGCTAAAATATTGCTGTTGCTGTTGTTTTCTGACCATCAGTCAGATGTCATTTTGCACATGTTGGTATCAAGCTCATTAAAAAGGTCATAGTTACTGGCTGAACAACGCCACACATTAATCAGGATATTGAAGCATTCTGGCTTTACCTAACCATTCCAGTTGTATTTCCTCCAAAGCTTGAAGTAATGTGGGTTTCACAATGTTAGTCAGGCTATGGTGAATCTGAAGGGGGTGCTTTGTTTCAGCTAAGCCTTGTTTGAAGGGTAACTGAAGTGCCTTGTTGTGACAGAACAGCTCTCCACTGTGAAGAATCAGATCAGAGTAGCTGCATTATTTTAGTTCAATGGTTAAAACATGGCCGATCGAGGGAGATCGACCTTGTCAGAATAGAATGGCTTACATCATCAAGATAGAGTGACATTTCTCTGTCAAGCAAAATATTTCATCAAGGTGGGTCATTGCCAATCCAGACACTCCTAATTTTTGCCAATACTTTGAAGTGTATTAACTGCTGGTATCAAGGACTACATCTTAAGGATCTGATATTTTATTTAAATCAAAAGGCAATTTTTAATAATCTGGCCCAGATAAATGTGTAATGATTACCCAATAAAGATATAATTCATAGAAAATTACCTATTGTTATCATGTTAGATAAGTAGCAATAGCAATAGCATTTAGACTTCTTTACCACTTCAAAGTGCTTTACAGCCCTCTCTAAGCACTTTACAGAGTTAGCATATTGCCCCCAACTATCTGACTCCTCATTTTACTTGGAAGGATGGAAGGCTGAGTCAACTTTGAGCCTGGTGAGGTTTTTTTATTTTTATTTTTTTGTATATGTTTTACTTGCAGTTTTTCTTTTAACAACCAACATCATTTGTGGACAGTGTAATGACTGGGTCAATACATGTTTTACACAATGCTGACAATAATAATACAATTACTTATAGTTGTTATCTTCCAACTTCTAACCTTAATGTACTCGTTATAATTGTAATATATTTTTATATCACTATATATACTACTATTTTCCCAATTTGTACTTTCCCCCTCCCCCACTTGTTGAGGTTCTTTCATATTCACCTCTTTATCTTTAAGCAGTGCTATTCTCTCTTTATAATACTATATTTAAATCATCAATATTTTAGTATTTAAAATATTACTCAAAATCTATCATTTCTCCAAAATCTCAATTTTCTATAAACACCAATAAAACCATTTATTAATAAAACTCAGTCGCTCCTGAGATTATATCTCTGAATCCCCTGAATTTGTAATCCTAAAAACTCTTGAGTTCCAATATATTTTTTCCCATTGTTAATCATAGTACATTTAGGTATGCCTAATCAGAGTCTTCCAAACTTTGAGCCTGGTGAGATTTGAACTGCCAAACTGCTGTCAGCCAGCAGCCAGCAGAAATAGCCTGCAGTGCTGCATTCTAACCACTACACCATCACAGCTCCTAAGTACCTCTCATGATGCTGGTGGTGTGGTGTTCCAGGGAGAGTGAAGAAATCCAAGAGTGTGTGATGTAAGGTATGAAGGTCATCCCAGCTGCCCAGTTAAAGTAGTCATCTCTATTGGTCAACGGTAATATAGGAAGATGCTGAGCAGATAATCACTTTCATGACTATGGAAAAGGCGTTATTTCAGGAGAAACCAGTGGTAAACTACGCCTGGATTTTATCAAGAAAAGCACATGGATAAACAAATTAAAGCACCCAAAGTTAATCT
The DNA here is from genome assembly GCA_032468155.1 of Oxyrhabdium leporinum. Lineage (NCBI taxonomy): Eukaryota > Metazoa > Chordata > Lepidosauria > Squamata > Cyclocoridae > Oxyrhabdium > Oxyrhabdium leporinum. The sequence goes on along the minus strand of JANHFL010002675.1, from coordinate 142,010 downwards.
AAATTTTCCTTTGAGTCATGGGATAGTGGGGCAATGGGGGAGAGTTTTCTGAAAGCCTCCAACTTGACTGAAAGGAGGATGTTGAAGCATTGATAGGATGGAAATGTGTCATATATTCCCCATTAGGAAGGTACCTTAGGACTGTATTATACCTCAGCCATTTTGAGAAATACTGACAAGTCTCTATCAATTCAAAGAGCCTAGCAATAATTTTATACTTTCTTTTACCTTTATTGCTTTGTGGTGGTTAAGATACTAGTTTAGAAACCAGGAGACCATGAATTCTAGTCCCACTTTAAGCATGAAAAACATCTGGGTGACTTTGGGCCAGTCATTCTCTGTCAGCCCACCCATCCATGGAGAAAATAGACAGGCAGAAGCATTATGTATGCTGTCTTCAGTTATCCAAACAAAGGTAGGGTATAATTCTAATAATAAAATAAAAATAGATTATTTTCATACTATTCATCCTCTTGAAAGAGTCCTTAAACTAGAACACAAATTAACTAATCAGCAACATATGCACATATTTGTGTTTCTCCCCCTTTTGATCTTTTGTAACTAAAAATATTAGCAATAATTTCTGAAATCCTGCAAAATGATCTATTTGTTTTACTCTATATTTTCAATATGAATTTGCATCACGCCTTGTATTGGCAGTGTTAAGAAAAATCAGGTGACAACAAAGTTCCATTTGGTAGAAACAAAATCATAAGTTTAAAGAGCACTCTTCTCTTATTTAGTGCATTATCTAATTTCCATAGATTAAAATAATTAGCAGCAGCTAAAAGCAAACATCTTTTATGCAGAGTATTTCAAATTCTCCATTTCAACATTTCTTTGTTCTTCTCAAATAGATGGCACTATTAAAAGTGCCATGCTTAACAATGTTGAAAAATGCAAGCTCAAGACTTCCTTTTATTAATTTCTATAAAGTAATTGATGCAAATGCTGTTTTTAACAAAGTGGATAATAGTTTGATATATCTGAAACTAGTTTCTACGAAATGGCATTTCAAGGCACGTGCACTTAGCCACAATCACAGATATTTGCCTGAAAAAAAAGTCAATGAAAACAGACAGATTTTTACCCTTTAAAAAATAGTTTACTTTCAGAAAATGAAGTAAATCCAAGTGTGGGTGCTTTGCTGCCTTCTATTTATTACAGAAATCAGAACAAACATCTATGTTACACAGGATATAGGAAGTGGATTTTCAAAAGGATGATTGGCAGAAGCATTATCTGCACAGCTAATTTCTATAAAATCATATACTAGGGGAGAATGATTTTAAAAACGCAAACCTATATATTTACTACTGGCATGTAAATAGTACTGGCATGTAAATAGTATCAGTGTTGGATCCAGGGAAAGTTGATACATAGCCAGTTATATGTGATATTCATGCATCCTTCTCTGTGCATTTATAAACTTGCACCCATGTGCCCCAGCAATCATTTGAACATTGAATTGAGCAAGAATCTAACCCCCCCCCCCACCTCCAAATTTAGAATAATAAACTATAGTATATTATTAGATTTAAAAAAAAAAGAGTTTGGAAACAATAAGGACTCTGTTTAATTCTATTGAGATTATTAGGGAGAGGATGGGAAACTATTAAAAAAAAGTAAAAGTGTTTTAGACATCAACTGTTCACATTTTTGGGAGGAGGAGAGCCATTGAAGTGACAGAATTCAGATAGAAACATGTGAAACCAAATTGATCTGCAGACTAGAATGTAAATAATGACCTTGGGGTCGTTATTTACTGCTTGAAAAAGAGAGAAAAAAACAAAGAAAGTGATTGAAAGAAAAACACAAAAGTGCAGATGTTGGTATTTCAAAATTAAATGAAGCAAGCATGGCATAATCAAATATTTCTTCTTGAACTAGCGGTGGTCAGTGCTACTAATTATGATCAGGAAGAAACCAACATTCTGATAACTAGGTAATCTTTCTCACTGGGCATATCCAACATGGGCTGAGAAGCCAGTGGAGACATAGGATCCCAAGTAGTATAGAATTTGAAATGAAACAAGAACCTGGATTCTTCTTCAAATCCCAAATTATAAATTAATGAAAATAGAGATTATGAAAAAAGGAGAGGTGCAGGCCATTTCCAGCTTTTGAGAACATCTAGGCATAATTAAAAATTTAAAAAAATATGACATACAATGGGCCCTCACCTGATGAGCTTCAGGTCCAAGCCAGCAGCCTTCAAATCTACTCTCTGATTGGCTCTAAGTAGGAGTCATTTCCTTTTCAAATTAGGACAAATTTACTCAATTTATTCTTGGGGATAAATTGAGTGAACCCACACCTACAATTGTAGGAGAAGGGTTAATAATTTTTAGGCTTTTCTTAAGTTCATCATCCACCCACATTTTTGTTTCTAAGGAAAAATGCAGAATGTAAATACAATTAAAGATCAATGATTACAGACTCTGAGCAGTGAAACAGAAGAATATAAAGCAATAGTCCAAAAGTAATTGTGAATATAGCCCTGTGAACATGAAGAATTATTACAAGTCCTTGATTGACAAACTTAGTCACTATGATTCCCAGGAGGCAGGAAATATATTTTTTAAAGATGCAGAGAATCCATACGGACAAAATATCTAATATAGTTACAAATAATTAGAACTTCACTTAAAAGTCCGTCCAGCAAAATGGTTTTAAAGCTTTCTTAAAGGCCACTAAAAATGTTAAGTCCTCTTATCTCAGTAGGGAGCACAATCGCTCATGTTCATTTATAGAATAATACCTACCATATAATAGATCTATATTGTATATTTTTTAAAAAGCATGAATGGTTACAAGCCAAGTTTTTTGTTTTTAAAAGAATTTTTAAAATGCATGATTCATTGTAATTTTATATTAATTTATCATCTAGATAAAAGGCCAGAAATAATATTGCATCACCAAAGTAGATTTCTACAAATAAATATAAGGTTTTTTTATCTCTGTATGAGCATATTAATCCATTATTCAGATGGAAAGCATCCCTGTCCTTTGTAATACATTTTACTACTAAGTAACCGTATCATTTTCAGCTAACAACACAAAAAAGCAAGGTAAGAAAAATAGAAAAGAAAACAGGAATAATTTGAATGAATGAATAAAAATCTATTATTCATTCATTCATTCAAATTTATTAACTTCCCAACTCCAGATGACTCATATATATGCTCATATGCTCATCTTTTATATGTACAAAGTGGTCTGTCATTCAAAGTGGGATAGTATTTGAAAAAGATAATATTGCTTTCTAAATTGTGATTTCATAAAAAACACAAAAAACACCTAGAAATTTATTTTTTTGAAGTCAATGTTTGATGGAATAGAAATTACGTAACTAAAATTGTACTAAGAGTAGTAGTCAGGGATGGGATTCTGCCAGTTTGGACCGGTTCAGGCGAACCGGTACTTCAGGCAATGAATCCTCCCCCCCGCCGACTCTGCCCTAGTCTGTGCTGTATTTCCATATTTTGAAGCTCAGCTGATTCGTGCAGCACAGCAATTGCCACTCATCAGCTGTTTTACTCACAGGGGCTGCAGTAGAAGGTGAGTTCTATAGCTGAAAATGGGCTGTTTTCAAATGCTGTGCATGAGCACAAAGCACACACTCTCCGAACCGGTTGTTACACCGGCTGAATCCCACCATTGGTGGAGGAAGAAAAAGAGATTTTCAAATTAAAAATTCTAATGAAACAATAATTGTTCTACTTTAATATCCAGTGTAGGTTTTGAGACATTTTTTTGGCTAGACAAAAATTACATTACTGATTCAATTGTCATGGCTTTTGTAACAGTGATTACATTTGTTTTCCACAATGTATTTTTTTTTAAAAATCAAAGTTTATGATCCTTACTCAGTTTTGGGCACAGTCATTAAGTACTCCTCAGTCCTCATTGATTTCACTGGGAAAAGAATATTTAATAGCTACAAAATTCAGTCTTTCTTTGGCAGAAATATGCCATAGGTTGTTGCCTATACTATAACTTTTGACTGATTACAAGAAAGGATTCCTGCAGGCAGCATTATATACCTTTGCACTGATCTGTACATGGAAATAGATTTAATTACAAATGTCTGTATTGACTGTATTGCAATATGTTTCCATATGGTCCAGATTTAATAAAAAATTTAAGGATTGAATTAATGTGATATCAATATTATATAGATACTTTTCCCCTTTAATTTTTTTTTCAATTTTCATTTTCATTTTCATCACTGCAATCTATGTACTTCTTATTATAATACTACTGGTCTCTCCAATTATTATTTTTTTTAAAGGATGCCATCAAAGGAAGTTGCATAAAAGGGGGGGAAAGATTTCACTGATCATTCATACATGCATGCTTTTTTAACAGAACTAACCTCAGGCACACCAGCTAAACAAATAGTTCCGCAGAAATATCAACACCAAACCCATATGAAAATAATGGAGAGTCATCCAAGGGACATCAGCAAGATAAGCCATCTTTTAATAAGATATTAGATTATTAACTTCATTCTCACCTGGACTGCAATACATTGACAACAATCAATATTATAGCCGGCCATGTTCTGATACCATACCATATTACAATTATCTATAGGGTTGATTACCTCTGTTGTTTAAAAATGCAGCAGGCCAACATCTTGCTGTTGAAATATATTCAGACAGGTTTAAAACATACAGAATAGAAAGTGCTGGTTGAAACCAACCAATATGGAGGTGTGTAGGAAAGAAGCAGAAAACTTAATGGGGAGTGTCTCTGTCAGGAGGAGAGCTGTAGGAAATGTGAAAAATTATGGAATGGTTGATCTAAGTTCTTCTCAAGTAATCTGTTATGCTTCTGATGAGGAATGTATAGTAGATTAGGTATCGGTACCAAACTATATAGTTTTATTATAAAAAAACTAATAGTTATATTATTGTTGCTGCTTTATTGTTGTATTAATACCATAGTTAACATTTTAGTAGAAATTTTAATTGTGATTCAAAATAAATTTTGGGGAAAAAACTCATCTGTGCAGTTTTTACTTAATTTAAATCCTAGCAACACTAGGCAGTTCATAGGTATTTTTTTTAAAAAAAGATAACTAATCAACAAGAATAAATAGGAACAAGCATGTAGACATTCCTTATTATACTACTGCATTAATTAATATAGTAACTGATGGGTTCATAACTAATTCTTGAAGATCCTCCAGATAACCAAGGTTTTAACCTGCTTCTGAAAGGTCAGGAGAACAGGGGACCGGTCCACCTATGGGGGTGGGAACCTACACGACACACATGTTAAATTCTCACACTGAAGAACAAATGTACTGTTGAGAAACAGATTTGGTTGTTCTGTCTTTGACTTGTAAAAGTCCTGGCTCAACAAATCAAAAACAAAACAGCACGACAGAAACAAAATGAAAAAAATCTTTCTTTGTGATTCTTTCTTTTTTTCTTTCTTTCTTTCCTCCTTCCTTCTCTACAAGGCATTGACATGTTCTAATCCTGCTTTTTTTATTTGAACAAACGTTGCTAACCTTGAGCTTACTCTTAAGAAAAGAATGGGTTCAGATTTTGCAAATGAAAAGTGTCACATAAACCTACAAACAGGAGCTGCAGCAGACAAAGTTATATCTTGAATGGCACACTTTCCAGCAAAGCAAGCAAATTATTGCAACACCCCAGTTCTCAGAATTAGTGACTCATACATTTGATCAACTACATTAAAGGTCACCCCTAAGTAACTCCAATAAAGAATTACCTGGCATTTTTCCATGTGGTGACTCTTACTCCATTTATAGAGCTTGGCAACTATCCTGGGTCAAGATCTTCTTTTCCTGAAAAGCTGTCCAGTCCAAGTCCATTTTGACTATAAGGATGAAAAAGAACTATCAGAAGGTAGGCATAGGTGGAAGGATGCTTGAAGAGGCCTGTCAACACTTAAGCACTCAGAGGAGAGCTGATGAGGACATATCTCAGTTGCTGGAAGGTGGCTAAGCAATTAATGATAAATGATATCAAAAGGAGCAAGATGGAATGGCTTTTTTGTCACACCTATCCCTTTAAGTCTTAGGATCCCTTTTAAGACAGACACTACTAGCTCCTAGAGATGCTTCAATCTTTCAAATTAAACTGTGACCCCCCAAGGGAGAGAACAGAAGTCAGAAAAAATCCCAACATAAGGTTTAGAAGTCTGCTCGCATAAGATACCTGCAGGCAATCAGTAATTAGCAAACAGAGTCTGTAAGAGCCAGGTGTAGAATTCCAAGCAAGCCAACTTTCTTCTCCAATAGGAGCTGTTTGGAGATTTTGAACAATCATAATTGCAAGCCAGTGTTTCTTAGAAGGGTCTGATGATACTGAATCTTTTAGCAGGCCTTGAACAGCAATGCCAAAGATAATAGGGTTCTCTCAGGAACTACTGGCTCTACAGCTTCACTCCCAATGTCTTCCTCTCTGGTTTGTGTACGGCTGATCGCTGTAGACTTTTTGACTCCCTTGACTTCACTTCCACTCTTGTACTGAGTAACTCTGCTGCTGTCAAAATGCTCAGTAAATCTACTAATTCTTTCTCCCCAAATCCTTGGAAACACCTGAGAGATCTCCAGAGGAGACTGGTGTTTCCTCTCACCACACACAAAAGGCACCTAGGCGTCATTTTCTTCATTATAGAAAGATGCATTTAATTTCTATTCCAGTTGCTGTACTTATTTCTACTTGGCATCTAAACCAGCAGAATTTCATTTTATGTCTACCTCTGAGTTGATCCCCATGGCCATTTTGCCCCAGCACAAGAAAGGACCAGTGAATATTTTTTTTGAGGACAGGAATGCAGAGTATCAGCCCACCAAGAAGACAACCTCCACCCATTTCCTTTTGGTATATGTCAAAAGAAAAATTATTTGGCTTGCAACACTCAAGCTCTGCTGTCCAATTCATCTGGCGATTGTACATTGTGCAAGAACACTGCCTTCTCTATTATTGGATGCTCCCCTCCACAGTCATGGTTTGTTTGTTTTTACATGTTTACCAGTGAAACAATGGACCCAACTCTCTTTTTTAAAAACTTCATTGTTGGAACAATAAAATGATATGTGCGTATGTGTGCGCTCTGTCACTTTCATCTAAACCTATGAGGTCCTTCCTTTTTGTTGTTTCCCTAAATATGATGTGGTTGTGAGGAAATATTTACTTTGCTCATGGACATTAACATTCATATTTGAAGAATGGACTCAATCACTTTGGCAGGTCACATGGCCACAGAGGACTTTGAATCCAAGCCAAGAAAAGGTAGACAGCACTACTGTTTTACTAATTACTATTTTAACTACAATACTACAGAATCTGCAGTTGTTGTTTTGTAACTAGTGGCTGCGAATTAACAGGTCTTCCTGTCCCATGGAGAAGCCTCCTCATGAGCAGCAAAGTCAAGGCTGACTAGGCAGCAATTTGGCACCTTGCTAAAAGCTTCACCGTTGATGGTTGCATATGCATATCTTTGGATCAGAGCCACTGGCTCTCATAATTAAAAAGTGTTTGTTTATGTGACATAAATAGCATCTTGCTATACTTTATTCCCCTTGAAGAATTATTGTCATGCCACTTAGTATTTAGACATTTCAATTGCATCTCTTTGTTTAGGTGGGAGAGAAGACCGTGAAGGAAAGCACAGTATGTCAGTGTTTTTTCTAATTGAAAATATCAACAGAGTTAACACGTTTCCTTTCTCCTTGTCCACTCTAATCTTATTTATTGTGCCTCTGACACCTTCCGTTGCTTTTCTCCTGGCTCATTATTTCAGCTAACATGATTCTAGTAGTTTAAAAAAAAAGCAACAATAACCAAAAACAATATGGTTCCTGCATCATCAGACATGAATCTCATCTGCTGTTGTGTGTCCACATTATAGAGTGGGTCATCACTAATTATGGATTACACATTTTCATAGCAACCACCTGAAGGTGGCAAAACATCTGCTTTTGTCAAGGTTCTGTTGAGAAACCCTGAGTTGTTAGTTGTATGACAGTTTCTAAGGGAAGGTCAGGTATACGACAACAACTTGATTTTATTTCACACCTTATTTCCTGTTATCAGGGTAAGCTGTTAATGAAATTGTTTGAACTAAACTGTTTTATCGTCCCAGCAGACTATATTTATTCCACATTACAAAGACAGTTCTGGTTAGTATTATCTAATCTGCTAATTCTTCATTTAACCTTTCCTCTCACTAACAAACTAGGAGATGTCCATAGGTATCATAATAGTAGTCAGTAGAGTGTTTGGTAAGCATGTTTTTCACGTAGTTTAAGCAGATCTGTAAAATCAGCTCTTCCTACTGGCCATTTTTCTAATACTATCCTAGTAATACTCCTATAGTACAGTCTTTAGCAGGTATATAAGAGCCAGAAATTCCACTGATGATATCCTCCGAGAGTTCCATGTTTTGAATGAGACAGCTGGGGTGTTTTTTTTTATGCTGTGCAGACCTTGGTGGGAACTAGAATGAATGTCTCATTTTTTAATCAGACAGAAAGTAGGCCAGAATTATTCTAAATTTGCTTTGATATGCACTGATAGCCTATTTATGGTAAAACTTAATGAAGCATGTAAGAGTCTCTTACTATAGCCCATCTCAATAAAACTTTTTAATCTACCTATGGAGTTGGTTTCCGGATCTGCACTATCTTATAAAGTTGACCTCAATCTTGCAAGTCTCATTGTGCTTTACCTCCCTTCCCTCTTTAACTCTGATGAATCCGAGGAGTCTGCCTGAATCTCTTTCAAATACTATTTTGCTTCCCAGGATGTAAGGAAAGTGTCAGCTCTCTTTGTTCATGAAAGAGTTCTTGCTTATCTCTTTCAAGGTTGTCTCCATGGCTCTCTACAGTAGTGAGTCCACCCTATTTCTAAGTGTTCCTGTTTCCTTAATCGTTATGTTTTATTATGGGATTGATATAGAGTTTATATTTTTGAAAAGGTCTCTTTGAAAGCTGGAAGTGGGTTACTTCTTTATTAATTGCTTTGATCTTATCAACATGTTTTAATATTTTGGTCCATCTTTCTGGACCATAATATCTCAACTGATAGGGCATGGCCAGTCAGATGCAAAGCATAAATGATCAGAAGCTTTAAAGCTTTAAAAATAGGGAACTGTACCTGCAATAACAATTTGATTGATTGCAAGATGTTGATAATGTAAACTTGCAATAAAGGTAGTACTAGTATTTATTGTTGTGCTTCTTTTCTGAACTACCTTGAAGAGCTACTATCAGGTTATTTAATTGTTTCCTGAATAGGAACTTGTAGTTAAAAATCATGGCTGCAGTGCAAGATGAGATGAAGAGAAAGACCTTGGTAGAGAAAATGAGAATCCTGAATCTATGGGTAGTAGAAGCTAAAGTCACAGTAGTTATAATGACTATTGGTAGTTGAATCTAAAATCTCTCCTAATCTGGAGCTACCTGTGCCAAATGTGAATGAAAAAATGAAAATTTCCAGAATGCTTCATCTGATTCTATGAGTTTCATTTATATGTCTACAGTACATCCTGTCAGCTAGGATATCTATTAGACAAGGTTCCACAGTAATGAGTATAGGTGTTGACAGTAGGCAAGAGAATGAAGAGCACTACAAAATTAAAAAGCACTACAATTTTTTTTAAACTACTAAAGTAGTTTTTTTAAACTACTTCTAATAATAGGCATAAATGTAACCAAACAAATGTCCTCATATCTCAGTTCTAATAAGATCATTAAGATCATTAACTACTATGAATCTCCTAGACTTTTGCCTTGGATCCCAGTCCTGACTATATTTCCTGTAAATATATATATATATATATATATATTCCTACTCTTTAGCAAATAATAATGCTGCTATTTGACAGGAGCTGACCAATTTTTATAGTCAAGCAGAACATTTCCTCTGTCACCACCAACATCACCTCCCCTGTTGTGTTCACACGCTTCCTATTACTTTTGAATGATTTTTGTCATGAAGGAGGCTGACCCATAGAAGGCATTCACTGACATGGAAAAATGCATGTGAAAATAGTCATGAGGATTTCATGAGGTGGTCAGACACCAGGTGACCAAATTTATCACTACACTTTCCCTTTCCTCCACCTCCCCCCCATAATAAAATACAGACATACAGAAAACTGTTTTCTGTTTATAAAAATTCCTTTCTTTTCTTTTTCTCCCTCACCACTACAGTAGTAATTTTACTTTGCTTTAATATGGATTGTACTATTGAATACAAGCATACTCATAGGCAAGGCACAATGGAGCCAACATCTGTTGTGTTCAGCAGAAGGTCATAACCCAGGCTTTATATTTTAAATAACTATTACAATGAAGATGAGGGTATAGCTACAAAAGGAATAGTTATAATTTATGCCTGACTTACTTCAGCAGAATATAGTTTATTTATAAACTGCTTATGGCAAATTCTGTATGCCCCTGTTCAATGCACATGCTGAACTGTCTTCTGGTAAATTATTTAAATTACACCTAGCAGTAATTCCTGAGGACTTTCATACTTCATTTTCTCTATTAATATAACAGGGCAAAGCTGCTATGCAAGGATTGCTCTAAATTCCCAGAGTGTGAGTTCCAAACTCTGTATGTGTTGCATTATGCCTGTCAAAAAACTTGTCTTCTCCTGAAATTTATTACTGAAGTCTCTCCACTAGAACTACTCATTGAAGCCTTACGGAAAACTCATACATGATTTAAGAAGCTAACAGCACTGAAAGAAATAGGTCAGGTTAAAAAAGAAATCTGAATTTAAGCTACCTTCACTTATTACTTATGCAAGATTATGCATAATTTAGCACGCTGCTGAATATGCAAGGGCAGAATAATTGTTTACAAAATATTTACTCTGCATTTGTACCTGTGTTTTAGTGAGATAAGGTGATTTCTCAGTATTTGCTAATCACATTAGGAAAAAAAGGGGATTAAATACATTTTTGATTGTGCTGATAACTGCATGACATTATATATAAACAAAGATCATGTACAACATTCTTAAATAAGATATTTAGTTCTTTATTCACATTGTATAGCTAAATGCAGGAGGGCGAAAACAACTCAGGGAAGAATTTTTTTCTCTGCCTTATACCATGATCCAGTCATTACCAATTGCAGATGCTTGAATCACATGCATTTAAAGTCAGATGCTCTGAGATAATAGGGCTCTTTAAGCACCTTCTGTATGTACAATAAACTATTCTACTCACACTCATCCTTTATAAGAAGGTACAGTGGGAACTCCAATATATTAAATTCAGCACTACTAATCAACATGCATAGTGTGGGTACACATTTTAAAGAATAGGCATGTGATGCCCTTCTGTACGCAAGTCCTACTCATGTCAACCCTCATATGTCAGCTAGGATCATGACCGTGCTATCACATGAGTGCCCTGTGTCCATTTGAAAGCAACTCTTGAGTTTTCAAGAACTGAGCCAATTTCTTTTTAGCTCAGCTGGAAGCTGCAGTAAAGCTCATCTGTATTGTTTAATGCTGCAGCTCTACAGACCTGATCAGAGGACCGTCACTCCATCTGCATGTCGAGATGCCTTATCATGCTTCAGGCCTTTCAAGGGGAGAAGTAGCTTGATGCCGTTTCATCTCTTTCTCATACAAACTGCTGGGATTCTTTGGGGCATACAATTAAATAAATGCACACAACATGAAGTAAGGACCCGGAGGGGAAGAGCATATGCAATTAATTATATATTTTTTCCTTCTTCAAAGCATGGATAAGAGGATTTTTACTACTGCAAGACCTGCATCAGCTTCCTGACCTTACCTGACAACAAAGACTTCTTGCTAATGAGAAATTCTCAGGGCCATTGTTTATTTATTAAGAAAAGTAAAGATACTTATAGGGTCTTTAAAACCTTGGAATAAAGTCAGACAAAATCGAAGTGCTATTATGTATGGACTTCAAATGAGGTATAATCTTCTCTCCATGATCGAGTGGGTCCCATTCAGGATTGGACAAGATATACAGTGAGAAAGTAGTTTAAACCCAAAGCAGATCGGATTCAATCCAAAGCTTTCCATACTTGAAGGGACCTCGGTTGCCTTATAGACCAAAACGTGGGATATAAATAGTAATATTTAAACCAAGATAAATGGAATCTTCTGCATGATTTCCGGTGTTCTGAGAGAATGGCACCCAAGAAACTACACCTATACATTTCACTTGGTAGAAGACTCAAGGGAGTGGTGGAAGAGAGAAAGAAAAACAAAAAGGGAATAGTGATGGATTGTCAGCCCTTCAACAGGGCAACTAGAACTGCAGTTTGTTGGAATAGGCTATAATTACAAATATTACATGACTCTCTCTTCTCTTCCTCTCCTACCCCAAGGATTCTGGGTATGGAGGGCTAGTCTGAGTCTCTTAGTATTTATTTATTTATTATTTATTTATTATATTTATATACCGCCCCATTCCGAAGACTCGGGGCAGTTCACAGCTTTTAATTAAAACAATAC
>JANHFL010002675.1:90045-103284 GCA_032468155.1 Oxyrhabdium leporinum | reverse complement strand
AAACGTTTCCAGACATTTGGATACTTAATATATTAGCTATCATTTCCTCAAATATTTCTGCCAAAAAAATCATTTTTCAGCCTAAGGTATGAATCCCCAAATAAGGGTTAGATTGGAGGTCTAAGTGTAGTATCATGTTAAGCAAGGATACTTACCACACATGCACTTATCATTTTTGTGTTCTCTAGTATGTTGCCTCTGGCTGCTTAGGAATCAGTCCAGGTCATCTGGAAATCAGCCTTCTGGCTGGAAAATCACCGTGCCTTTATATGTGGATCGAATTCTAATGTTTCAAAGGGCTATAGGATATTTATTCTTCAGATCCAGTCTGTTTTATTATATGCACACTCTGGTTCTGTTAAAATATTATTATACAACAGCACCATGCAATATTTTAGACATTGCTGGGAATCAAGACCAAAATAAAGCAAGCCTGATGTACTTGAAAAAAGCTAGTGATTTTGATCATTACCAATCTCATCGAAACCCAGATGATACATAACTCTTCTGCTCAACAAATGGGATTTAAATGTGCTTAACATTAAACACCTTGAGTTCATTGTTTCTAGGATAAAGCTATCTACTGGTTCCAAATTTGGGGTGTTTTGGAATCAAATTCACCGAAATCAGAGCACATTTATAAAATGTATGTATGTCATTTTTCTTTCTCTGGCTGAGAATCAGTTAAAATATGACTTTAAAAAAACACAAATAGGACTGAAAATTGAGAGAGAATTCTGGACAATCCAGTTTTATAATAAATATACCTCTGACTGTTCTTATTAAAAAGAAAGAAAAGAAAAGAAAACCAATCTTTCTGTTCAAGTTCCAATCTACAAACCTTCCTTTTTGTTTTGACTCTAAAAATAGCCAACCGGAATGTTACAAACAAATAAATAAAATGCGAGAAAATGTGCTCTGTGATTGTATATAGGAAATGCTGTTTTCCATACCAGCCAGAGCCCTATGACAATTTTGAAGTAGCTACATCCATACCTGGACTTCATTTCAGCCTTTGGAGCTTGTCAGATTCACATAAAATAAAATATAAAAACAACCATCGTCTATATTAGCAAGCAAAGTACCCTTGGGTGAGTGCCACTATCCCCTTGAGCTAAAAAAAAAACTGGTTAGCACCAGACTCCCTTGAGTTTACAGCAAATTACAAAAGCAAGGCTCGCATAAAATTAAATCATAAATTATCTGACTGCTATCTGGCTGCCTCTGATATAGACTTTCTACACATTTTAAGTGGAACTGACGTGAACAGAGCTCATTCACTTTCAGCTGCCAGCTGAAGGTGCAAATACAGAGGTCATCTCCCGGCACATTTTGTTGCTGTCACCTTTGAACTGTTCCTAAATTACTAGCTTTTTTTCTTTTTTCTTTAAAGCCAGCCTCTTGCTATCAAAGCATAGACTAGCCAAGTCTTTAAAAAGGCATCTTTCTGACGCTGTAACAACTAATTTAGGCAAGTATGCCAGTCATGCACTGCTAGCCCACGAAAGTAATAGGATCCCACGCAGGCCAGCAATTTTCACTAGCACCAGCAAGAAAGGGGGTGGGGGGAAGGTGACCCTCCTTCTATCTGTTTTCTCACCGTATGAAATAAAATTTCCATGTGGCACTTGTATCTGATGCACAGCATGGTGATTTATCAAAGATGCAAAGAGCATGCAGAAACAATCTTTATTACATCCATTTCCTGCTTGTCAGCTGAGATCATGTTGGCTGTTCATTAAAGAACTCACGCAGGTGAGAGGAATATATCTCGATACCTTGATAGATTGTCCGCTTCCCCACTGTGACAGCCTCTGGATGGATTGAGCAGCGGAGAAAATGAAGAAAAGCGCTGACTCCAAAGCTCTGCTGTCAGATATATTTTTACATAGGCAACCATGTCATTTCAGCTAAACAAACATCACTTCAGTATAATGTATTAGATATAATGCCATACCCCCCACTTGCTAGAGAAACAATTATGGGGATTATGTTTGGTGATAATGTAAAAATGTAATAAAGAATTAAAACTGAAATGCCTGGTGTTACGCTACTGTGGCTTTATCCTTCCTCTTCCTTTTCCCCATCCCACCCCACACACCCTTCCCAGCCATTGTGATTACAAAAGAAGCACCTGACCACCATGGCTGAGCCTTCAAATGAACTTAGAGAAGAAAAGGCACAACATAATTAAAACACATGAAACAAAACGGAGTCTGGATGTTTCGAACTTCTTTGCATTATTTATTAAGACTTCTGTCCCGGGCTGCCTTCTCAAATAATAGTCGGCATTATCGCTGTCATAGCTCATAAAAATCTGAAGTATGTTTGGTGATCCTTTCAGCCTCTATGGAGTTTCAGGAGTCACCCCTGCACCCTTCCTTCGAAATACTAATCTGACTACAGTTGTGCAAACTCCCTGTTTCATGGTCCAAACTACAAATGTAGTCAATAACTGCAAATGGCCCGTTGAGATGTTACATTTCATCTACATTCAAACCGCAACATTTGCCAGTGGGATGTAAGTTATTAATTGCTACCTTTAAGACTCTGTTTTGGAATGTTCAAAGCTCTCTGATAGGAAGGATGGAAACACATTGTACCGGTAATAATATACTACTGAGGGTTTTGCCTATTCTGGATGGGTTCTTTAGGAATGAGCATGAGATGTAGCATGGGGACACCTAAAATATACTACTCATTCATTCTTCTGGAAAGCTGGGTGAAGACAGGCCTAGCAACGCCACCCCTGACGCTGCATAAAGTACTTTCCATGTATTTTTCACAATCGTTGGGTTTTACCCATTTGACATATACAATTCAGGAATTGTGACCTCAGAGACTCGGCTAGGATATTTATTTAAAATAATTGTATGTATGAAATTTATTGATACTTTTAATAAGGATCTCAGGAGAGGGTGATATTTAAGTTGTTTACAAATTTATCTCTGTAACAATTCACTATATGAATTGGTCTAAGTAGCAATGTCTGGACAGTGAGATTTCTGGCTGCAAAGACATTTTATCCTAATTCTAACAGGCATTAAATTAAACTCTCCAGTGAGGATACCACACTAAGTCTCCATTTAAATATTTAAATTAACTCGCAGTGCAAAATAGTGTCAGTGGATTTTTTCACCCATTAGTCGTTTGTTCAATTGGATAATTGGATATTAAAAAATAATATGAAAATTAATTTAGAGATTTCATTTTAAAGTTCAAAAGAAATATCCATTTTCTTGAGAGAACTTTGTTTATTTGGCTATCAGTAGTTTAAAACTGTTACTAGCTGGATCCTTAAAACTGAGTCAAAGAAAACTCCTGTCATTAATCTTGGCCTTCCTTAACTAGGCAACAGTATGGACACTTTGTTCTGATGCTAAACTTTGAAGCAGATTTTGTCCTGTGCTTTGAAACATGTTAAAGCTAAACTTAATCCCGAGATCTCAGTGTAGTTGCTGAAATGAAATTGTAATGTTCTCTTAAGCCTGGAAGAAGGTATGTTCCTATAGTAGATGTCTAAATATATTCTGAAGAAAATAAACCACATCTGCAGATCTATTCAACCTTTCAGTCAAAGCTTGGGAAGAAGAGTAGTGATTTATCTATGAAAGTTTCAAGAGTACTTGTAGTTATATCATTTATTCCTTACATGCCCAAATTGTGATGTAGGGAATATATAAAATAAAAGATATGCTGGAGACTCCACCATGATTGTTGAAAATCCAGTTGTAATTTACTACTTCCTCTGTCGAGCAACTATGTTTCAAGAATGGCTATGAGATCCTTCCTTCCTTTCTTCCTTCCTTCCTTCTTTCCTTCCTTCCTTCCTTCTTTCTTCCTTTCCCTTCCTTCCTTCCTTCCTTCCTTCCTTCCTTCCCTCCCTAATAGGAAATATGGGGGGGAAACTACAATGAAGAGAAAGAGACAGTACTTATCTAAAAGAATCATTTCTCCAAAAACGATCAGTAGAAAAAGAACAAAGAAAAAGAATAGTTGCAAGAATAGCCACAGAGAAAAGATAGTTGCAAAAATTAGTGAAAGAAAGCAAGGAATGCTTAAAATTAAAACAGGAAGAGAAAATGCAAAGTGATTATGATGGAAATTACTTTAAATGGAAGTGGGTTTAGAAGGCTAAGGAAGGAGTTTCCAGCAGAGTGGCTAAAAATAAAAATCAAACTGAAATAGTTTGGGATAAAACTGAAGTGAGGAATACTGATGGAAGTGTTTTAGAGATTTGTTTGCAAATGATAATGAAATGTCAAAGAGTAGAACTGAAATTATTATTATGCTACTATCAAAGAAAAAAGGTTGAAAAATAAGACATAAATATTATGTTGCAGATTCCAAGGTTCTGCAACCTTGTACATGGTATGGGTGGAGGTTGCATTTACAAACTTGTCCTGATCAGGATCTGAATCCAGTACAGCATGACATCTGGATATGTTTCTGAATATTCCAGATGATATTAAAATGCACAGAAAATATAGCTGCTTTAAAATGCATAATTGCAGATAAGATTACATGATATATAATAGGGCTTACCTTACGTGTGACGATGATGACATGGAGCCTTAGCCGGAGCCTTAGTGGAGGAGATAAGCCGTGTCCTGTTGCGTCCTGTTAATGTGTCATCAGCTTAGAGTCCTTATATTGTCACATATGATCCAAGTCCAGCCCACCACCACCATCCCTTGAATTCCTTTGACCTTTATCTGCCACTAATTTAGTGTTGATCATTAGTTGACTAGATTCTTCTGTAGAGGCTTGAATAAATTTTCTGTCCTGCAACTTAATGAATGGTCCTGATTCTTCGCATCTGACAGAACATCATGGTTAAATAGAACATTTTTGGGGGGGGGATATAAGTAGAAAACAAAAGTCAGTCATGAAGCTGTACATGGATATAGTGGAAGCAAGGATAGTTTATAAGAAAGGAGAGGGGAGGGGCAAACAATTTATTTAACATTTCCTTTGGTTTTCTTTATTTCGTGCCTTTAATTTCCTTCACTCATTCTTTCTTGCTCCCTTTCCTCTGCTTTTGGTTTTACGTTGGTTACCTCAAAAGGGAATAATATAATGACTATGCATGTATGTATGTACATTAAACATTGCTTTATATATTGTGAAATTGACTTAGCTTATGGATGTGTTTTATATATCATGGTTACCTCAAATTCAGGTGAGATTTTTCATATGGGAATAGGCTATCACTACAAGAATAATCTACCTAAGTCCATTCACATTTTCTCAGTATCTTTCTATTTGAATGCATTTATACATACAGTCATCCAAGATTAAACATTCAGCTGCTCATTGTTAAATGATAAAAATCAGGTGGTGTGCGTTACTTATACATGATGTGTGCATCTGTTGAAAAAGAAAAAAGACTCACTTTAATGATAGCATTAGTTGTAGCTTAATGAATATATTGTTTTTTGAAATGTATTATAATAATTAATTGATTTAGAAAACAAGTTAGGTGAAGCTTGAAACAATATTTTACAACAGCATAATAATTCTTTCAGCAATGTATTTTACAGAAATTTTATATCAAAATTGCAAAAAAAAATATTTGGAGTTTGGCTGTTGTGCTTGCCATGCCAATTTGGGTACTGCTAACTTTAACAAACACAATAAATTAATTCAAACATTTATAGGCATAAAAGATTTTATAGGGTAAGCCCTATTATATATCATGTAATCTTAACTGCAATTATGCATTTTAAAGCAGCTATATTTTCTGTGCATTTTAATGTCATCTGGAATATTCAGAAACATATCCAGATGTCATGCTGTACTGGATTCAGATCTTGATCAGGACAAGAGTAACTAGATTCATATGTGTTCATTTGTGTATTAAATTTAAATGCAAATAAATTCTACGTTTAGAGTTTAATTGTTACAGTATTATAACTAAAGGGTCTCAGAAACTATTTTCTATTAGGATTCTGCTGAACCAATCGTATTCACTTACTACTTTATGTGAATAGCTGAAGTGTCTCCTGAGAAATGGAGGAAGTTCTAAGACCTTTTCTGTGGTTACTGTTGCTAGGGTAACCACAGCCTTGATATCCATGTATCCAGCATGTCAGTCTCATTTTGCATCTAACTATCCAAGAACCAAGGCTAGAGAATGACAATTGGGGGAGAGAGATACACAAGAGCAAAAGTACTGTTTCCAATCAAAGTACATTTGCATAGCTGTTGCTCTTAATTCTTGTTCTGTGTATGTTGGAAATGCCTTGAACATCTGCCATAACATTTCTCCTAACAGACAGCTGTTTGTTGTGTTCATCCCACAGATAAAGTGTGTTTGAAAGCAAAAGCAGGTGAGGCTGTTTTGATTTGTCTCTGAAGTAATTCAAAAGATTTGCATGGATAACCAACGTTGTTCTACGTATTTCTGAACCTATCTTTGATAAAACAGTTCTTTACAATTTGAAAGTTTACCTGAGTCTGGCAATGCAACTTAGTCAAATATCAGCTTCTTGAGTTTGCAGACATGAATACACATCTGCATTATCTAATTATAAGTTAAAAAAAATAGGATGTATTGTTAAATGTGTATTTATATATTTAACAAATTTATATGGGCAGCCATATCATGAAAAGTGTTTCAGGATGGCATACAATGCTGAATTAGAAAACAGTATAAAGAAAGCCATTTTGTTTAAAAAATATAAAAAGGTCAAAGGATAGAGGGATTAAATGTTAGGCTACAATAAGAGAGACTCTCAAAATCTCATTGATCCCCTGGGATTCCCAAATAATGTTTTCACAGCTTCACCTTATTCCAGTGCCTTGGCTGGAACATTCAAAACCCAGGTGGGCACATCTCCAAATGGTTACCTCTCCTTCCAAGACCCAGCCAGATATTGTAGTACATGCCAGGTCGGTCCTCTAGGTTGGTCCTTCTAAATATCAGGTTAGACCTCAATAAGACCTCTCTCATTAGTGATTTCATTATTAATGAATTAAATCACTAATGAGAGAGGTCTTATTGAGTTCTAACCTGGTATTTAGAAGCAGCACCTGCAAGTCAGCACTCTGAACTATGCTGAAGGGTGATGGGGCTGACATCAAGGAATTGGAACATGAAACTAGAATAAGACAAAGATTCTACATTCCCTGAGAACAGCCCCACTCCCTGTTTCCCATCATATTTCCCCATATGCATCACCACCATAATCCCCAATCTAATCAACAATTAATAAACTAACCAAGTAATCAAATAAACTAATCAAAATCCAACTTAGAAATAAGAAGAAATTTCCTGGTAGAACAATAATCAGTGGAAAGGCTTGCCTTCAGAAATTGTGGTGCTCCATCACTGGAGGTTTTTAAGATGACATTGGACAATCATTTGTCTGAAATAGTATAGGATCTCCTGCTTGAGCATGGGATAGGATTAGAAGACCTCCAAGTTCCTTTCCAACTCTGTTATTTTGTATTCCTTGGCCCAACCCAATGGCAGCCCCATTCCCATAGGCAGGTTTCTCCAATCCCAAGAGTGAGAACCTCCCAGTGTCCACATCAAACATCTCTGGGAGAGGAAACTGGACACCCTGAAGCACTTTAACTCTACTAGTTCCCAGCTCTATCAGGTCCTCTACAGCCTCCTCTCCTCTTCACTATAAAACATGCATGGTCACCCCTTCCGTGTTGCTCTCACTCTCAGTAGGTAGAGTGCTCCCTTCCCATCCACCCTCTACCATTTTTTTCTCTGGCTTTGATCCAGAGGAAGGACAAAGACAAAGGAATCAATTCACTGAGTCCACATTGGAAAACTCACAATCAACACTCAGGCACTTAACAATTTGATGGAAACTTCAGTGGAACCTCTTCCTATATTGTAGGAAATATGGCCTCAATTGTTTTGAATACCTATTAGAATTAAAAGATCAAAATATCTGTACCAATTTTTAAAAAAGAGAATTCACAATTTAGATGTTTTATGATGGATAAAGGGGAAAAAAAACCCTGCTGTTTCCTCCAAGCTGTACATCTATGGGAAGGAATATAAATTAAGTGCACACATTTTGCATTCTAGTCACAATTTCCAGAATATATTAATAAAAGGATCTCTGGAAATATGGCTGTAAAATGCGGACAGCACTTAGTATTACAATACTAGACAGACCAATGAGCTACAGTCATTTTCTCCAACATTGTTTCTCCACCAATGGTTGGCTAATTAATTATAGTTACTGTAAAGGTAGTCTGCAACTTACTATTTCTTTAATGACATTTAAAGTTAGAACGGCTCTGAAAAAAGTAACTTAGGACCAGTATTCACACTTATGACCGTGGCAGTATCCCCACAGTCACATGATCAAACTTTGGGTGCTTAGCAACCAGCATGTAGTTTCAATGGTTGCAGAGTTCCGGGGTCTTGAGATTGTCACTTGCAACCTTCTTAGGATGTTTCTGACAAGCAAAGTCAATGAGGGAAGCTAAATTTGCTTCATGACCACATGAGTGACTTAACAATAGTAATGATTTGCTTAACAATCATGGTAACAAGGTCATAAAATGGGGCATGATTCATTTAACAGCTGCCTTGCATAACAACATAAATTTTGGGTTCAATTGTGGTCATCAGTTGAGGAATGCAATCGTATTTAAAGGGTGTTTTTAAGGACAATTATCTTCCAAAGTGGTTTACAAACGCTAACAACATTGTTGTAAATGAAACCACAATAATTATTTATTAATTGTTATTTAAAAACAAACGAGTTTCCAGGATTTTCCCCACAGAGCAGCAGGAAGGTAATAACCCAAGAAGATATTCACAGTGGAAAAGCCAGTGTTTCTGAATCCCTTTTTACCTTCAAGTTGCTGACAATCAGGAAGATGTTTTTATGGAAAACTTGTTAGCTCATTTTTAGAGAGTAAATGTTGCCTAGTGGTTGGAGATCCAATTTTAAATTGCCTTCAGCTATGGAAGCTCTCCAGAGTGACTTTGGGTTGGACATTCTCTCAGTCTGAAGCCATGTTTCTCAAAATTGACAAAATTAAGATGTCTGGCCTTCAGCTCCCAGAATTCTCCCTCCAGAAATGCAAACATCTTAAAGTTGCTAAGTTGCTAAAAACACTGGTGTAAAACTATCCCACAGCAGGCATGAATTTGTTTTATTAATACGTATTTTAAAATGTTTTATCAATGTTGTTATCTTTAGGGGCCCAATTCAGACATGATGTCATATGCGACCTCACTTTTGCTTGTCCTTTGATACCATGCAGTGACAGTCTGTCTTGAACTACGGGGAGTGTGGATGGGAAGGGGAAAATCAAACTTGACTGTTGTATCCCTCCCTTCCCAGGCTGCTTGCTGCATCTCCTTGGAATGCTGTTTCGAGGTCACCCAGCTGGGAGAACACAGCTGCATACCAACCTATGCTTGATGTGACCATTCTCAAAACATCTTGCTTGAACCTGATTGGTCGGGGGGGGGGCAGTGATGAAGGGCAGTTAAGGAAGGGAAAAGTTGAACTTAGGAATTTTGGGGCGCGATTCTCAGTTCTGGCTATGCACTACTGCAATGTGCTTGACTTCTAATAAAACTATATCTTTCTAAAAAAAATGGAGCCAAGGATCGTTTCTATTTAGAGGATAAGTCTCAGCGGGTCTAACACATGACAAAAATGCACATCTAGTGTCAAGTGCCTATTTGCTTTCAGAAATACAAACCACAGGACATGTTCACATTGCAAAACAAACTTTCAGGGGAATCTGGCATCCAGAAAGCCAGGTTTTATCATCCAACGTCTTCTTACCTTCTAAGGAATGCTCTTGGAATTACAGGGCACAGGGTCTGTAAATATTCTTAGAAAATAAAAATGGCAAATTTCTGCAGCTTTACACTTTGACCATAAATGTGCCATCAGACTAGGCCAGGCCATATCAAAGCTAAGCAGAAAGTTGTAAGTCAACATATTGAAAAGGTAGTGAGTGTTGCGGGAAGCAAACTTCCCAGTTTTCCATCTGGCAAATTTGTGCTTTGTGGCTGGTTGTATCCATTAGAAATAATCTCATTATTAAAACAAAAAAAAGCCTGCTACCAAATTAATTGTGCCACCCCAGGAAGATACATCTGGCACCTATGTTTTTGTCTCTGCAGCCTCAGGAACAAATATTCATTTTCTTTCAGGCACTTTAATGTTTAATAGTTACATTTTTATATTCAATATCCCAGTTACCCTGGCTTTTATACATATTTTATTTTCATTTATTTCCTGTGCTACTTACTGACATGTTTTGTGATGGCTTCCCCTCTTCTCCTGTTCTTTTACAGAATTTAACAGCGTTGAAATCTCCCCAGAGATATCCTGTTACTGAGCTGATTAAAATATGAAAAACAAATAAATAAAAAAAAACATGTTTATTTCAAATTTTGGAAAGGCTTGTTCCTGAATGATGCAAATGCATCAAGCTGTTTTATTTATTTCTAATTCTATTTTTATTTATTTTACTGGGCATATACGACACTCCAGCCATACACGATTCTATGTTTTGAGGATTCTTTCTATATTTCTTCTTAACCAAAAATGTAGATGTACATCTTCCTACAGTGTCATGTGATCTGAAAATCACTGAGACAAAAACATATGAAGAACGGTTGCAGGAATTGGGGATGGCCAGTCTAGAGGTAAGAAGGACTAGGGGTGACATGATATCAGCATTCCAGTATTTCAGGGGCTGCTAGAAAGAAGAGAGGGTCAACTTATTTTTCAAAGCACCAGAAAGCAAGAGAAGAAACAATGGATGGAAACCAATCAAGGAGAGAAGCAACCTGGAATTAAGGAGAAACTTTCTAACAGTGAGGACAATTAATCAGAGGAATAACCTGCCTTCAGAAGTTGAAGGAGCTTCACTGGAGGTTTTTAACAAAAGACTGGACAATCACTTGTCTGAAATGGTATAGTGCCTCCTGTTTGAGCACGAGGTTGGATTAGAAGACCTCCAAGGTCCCTTCCAGCTCTATTCTGATTGATTGAAATACCAGAGTAGATACTCCCCTTCTATTTTCCCTTAATGTCCCCTTTTCTCCAGGAAAATGGACATATTTCACTATGAGAACTCCAAGTAAGGGCCAATATTGTCAGATATATAATATTTGCTCCAGAGAATGTTACTAATGTTTGGACATGTTATTTATTAATATGCAAAGTTCAAAAATAACCACATTTAGCAAGCATCTTTATTGGGGGGGTGGCATGAATTTACTGTAGTGATTGATTGTCTAAAATACAGAAAATGATAACTACAATAACATACTATAAATCAGCATTTGTCAGAATAAGTCTACTTTATACAATCTCTTCCATTGTCTCTGCTGTTGATTCCCCCTCCCTTCCTTTGATAAGAAGTCCTTCTGTCCCAAGGGCTGTTTGCAACTTTATTTTCTCTCTTCAGTATGTATTTATGAGGAACCTTTCTCTATCTTACTTTATGCAGAGGTCATACGCAGAGTGAATGATTTCAGAATATTATGTGTTTTAGCATAACCTTCAACTTATAACGGGTACAAATGCTTAGCCCCAAGTTCCTTCCAGAGTTTAAGCTATCAAAAAAAAAAAAAAAAGATTGTAGTGACTTCAGATTGTTGAATATGGAGCGGGGAAAGGGGTTGAGGTGTCAAAGAAATGCTAATATGTGGCCAAATGGTCAAAAAGTGAATTCCATTAAAGCAACAACAGAGATTGCCTTCACTGTTATAGTCACATATACAAAGAGGAAAAGACCGGGCTCAATGTGATAAATTTAGAAAATGTATACAGTACAGAATAGAGGATGAGGTTGTGGATTATACTGTTGTCCTGAGACAGGCAGAACTGGATATATGTGAATATATACGGTAAGTCCTCCAGCCCAGTCAATGGAAGGTGAACTTCAGCTGAACCTACCATCCTTCTCTCCCATCTATTGAATCCAAATCACACTTGATTTCCTTTGTACATCCTAGAATTATTTATTAATGGCAACTTCCCACTTGAAAGGCCAATGGAAAGCCACTGATGAGGCAGACTTTAGGCTGCAAAGAAATTCAACATGTTTTAGAGTCAGCAATAACACCACAAAGGCAAAAATGGAACAGAGACAGTTTCCCATTCAACAAATGGAAGAGAGCTTCCATTTTGCTTGCAACTAAAGTTGTTCCTCCACATAACAGAAACATTTTCAGCACTTATTGTTTGATCACTTGAACTTTTTCTATCCTGTCCATAGTGGTCTTCAAGGAGGCTAGCAATTCATATAAAATATCACCTGTGAAACGCTCTAAAACCTATGAAAATGATTAAATCAAAACAAATCATAGTAGCAAGTAATACATAGAGACAGTAGAAGAAAGAGTCTGAGACTTTTTCTTCTCTAAAATAAATGCAAATAGAGTTGGTACTGCTGGTGGCAAAACAAAAGAGTTATTTCAAAATCTTTAAGAACTGTTGGTCATTTTCTGTTTATCAACCTGGGCACTCTGTTCTGAACTAACTGAATGTTTTTCAGAGGCAACACAATACCATCAGAACATCAACAGATGCTTTTGGTCATGGACCTCATTGGTGAGAAAGAGGTTTCAGGAGCATCTTCAGATGAGGAGCAACTTCCATTGGCAAGATTTTATGGTTCAATTAACATGTGCCTTAAGACATCTAGAATTATGTTACTGAGTGGTTACTGAGTGAGTGGTTAACGTATGAAAGAAGAGACCAATAATAATTGATTTTTATTACCTAGTTTAATTATTGTGACACAATTATGCAAAAGAATTAAGCAAATCAGTTTCTTTGATTCTTATAATCAGAGTTTTCCACAATCTGGAAAACATTGAAGGGGATGCACAAGTAAATGATACGTTCTAATTTTTAATTTTAGATTCAAAGATAAAAGGAAAACTTATTTCCTTCACAGTTGGGCAGCTATAGAATTCTATGGAAGAGATCCATGAATTCTGTCTAAATTAACCCCAGAAGGACAAGAGTAGAAACATAATACACTATTTTATATGATTTAAAAGGACGCTTGAATGCGTTATATTTATGTACCACAAATGGTATATATTACATTTCTGAGCTACACATACATACAGTATATGTTCCATGTTTCTATGTCAATTTTAATGGTTTCAGGAAGTTTATACATTACACTGTATGAAATCGGTGTAATTCACTGCTATTGTGGACAAGTCATTGTTGATATAAAAAAGTTGCAACAAGATGAATTTCATCTTTTAAA
>JANHFL010002675.1:32684-53549 GCA_032468155.1 Oxyrhabdium leporinum | reverse complement strand
CCCTCACCCCCCCCCCCCCCGCCCAAACACACACACTATATAATTAATATACTCAAACAAAGAAATGGGAAATTGGGAAATAAAGTGCATTTTATGTACATCTAGTTTTTCTTCAGATCATACAAGTGCATCTCAATCCCTATTTATGAGCTGATAGTCACTCCATGAACTAGGCTGGGCAGATTGATCTGCCTTGAGAATGCTCTTTATTTCCTCACAACAGTAAAGTGCCTCAGGGAGACAAGTTACTCTGCCTCCACAAACTGACAAGGCAAGTCTAAGGGACACAACTATTGGACGAAAATCAGAGGCACAACTGACTAGAATAAGGATCTTTTGGGCTTCAACCATGTGCACAGCCCACACTCGCAGTTCAGTCCAGATTAACAAATACATTAACATATTGTAGGACTATTAAAACTAATATATTTATTGTGTAATACACATTCATGAAAAAAGCTGCATTATCAGATAGTGTGTTAAAATTCAGAAGAATGTTTTTTTTTTAATTGTTCGGTAAATTAATGTGACTTCCTAACATTGGGAGTAACTCTGTGATTCTTCCCAATTTTGATCATCTTAAAAATATCAGGACATTATGTAGCTAGATTAGCGGTCTCAGAAATAAAACAAGCAAATAATACCACCATAAGACAATTTTCAAGGGTTATCTACTTTGGGAAGTTTCTAACCTGCCAAGGAGACCTCTTTACGCCTCATCCCAGATCTCAGAAAGAACAAATGTTGCATTATTTTGGGGGGGATGGGTGGGTGAGCAAAACCTAGATGTCACAAATAACCTTGTGGAATATTTATTTGTAGAATATTTATTTACCTCTGGTTGGGCAGGCAAATATGTAGAGAAAAATTTACTGAAAATTTTAGATTTAAAACAGAGCCAGCAAATCTTGAAATATAAAAAGGAAACATATTTAGGGGAAAAGAGCATATTTAGAAGAAAAGAGAAGAGAACCTGTCATCATTTATAATTTCAAAAACAAATAAACAAGCTTTATATTTTATGAAGTAAACCAAATTGAGTTTTAGATATGAGTATGCAGTATTTATAATTTTCTTTTTGTCTTCTATAGGAAAATTGGGAATTAGATAGTGAACAAATTTAATAAATAAATAAATGATATCTAATGATTTGATGTTTCTAGGAAAACCCAGACAAAGGACAATGTTTACAGAAATCCAAAGCCATTACCTTAGCAGTTATTTTGACTGTCTGGAATGTGATATCCCTTGTTTCTGATGGCAATACCTCAGCCAAAAATCTGTTTAGCATTTGAAACTTCCTTCTTATAAAGTTGTAGCTCAAAAGAGCTAAGCAGTTCTATCAGGATTAAGAAAATCAGCCCATGTGCCTTTCCAAATTGCTGTCAACTGAAGTGCATCAGGATGCCAGTTTATCTGCATCAAAATAGAGAGGTTAATGCAAGGTGACTATAATAAACTCTATGCTTAAAATATCATAATTCACTGAGTCAACTCTTAACACATTTGGAAGAATCGCCAGCTACTTAATAGGTGTCCCTTTCTTCTTCCAGAAAAGTACAAATTTTGATTTTTGGATTGAAATATCGCTCCTTAGGATAGAAAAATATAAACTAAGACTAGGAAGGAATTCCCTGGTCAGTAAACTCATTTGGTTGGATACATGCACATTTAGATAAAGTAATCACACAGCAGGAACCATAAATGGTGTTTATGGCAACATTGATCTAGATTATGAAAAAGCAAGTATTTCCCTCCTTCAGGCTCTAAAAATAGGTCAATTTTTTCCCCATCCATGCTGCTACTAAATAAAAATCATAGGAATTAAAAAAATGCACAGCAATGGTGGAATCTTTTCCTGTCTTAAGATTGGATGCAAATAACCAACTAAGAGGTTGGATGGCAAGCTCTCTCTTGCCACTTAAGAACTAACAATTGATAGATAGCATAGGGTGGATATTGAGCGCTTGTTGGTTTTTTGGGTGAGTGGGGTTGTTATGTTTTTTTTTCTTTCTGGTTGTTCAAGGATTTCAAAGACCTTTTTGTTTTTATTTTATTTTATCGCATTAAATAAGCTGCCCAGATTCATCTGGAGATGGGAGGTCTCTAAATTCAATAAAATAAACAAACAAAGTGTAAACTTGCAAAATATGATTTGTAGCTGAATTTGCCAAAATTGGGATGATAGCTAGTATTGTTTTGGAAGTAGGAACATAAAAAGTTGCAATGTTCAGTATAGTGAAGGAATCAACTTCCATTTGTTTAAGATATGGGTTAGCATAAATCCTATTTAGAAATGTAGTGCATTAAACCTGAGACCTTTTTCATGCAAAACATGATCTGCCACTGAGATATTGAAAAAGCTCATATCAGATTCACAGTAAGAGGCCCAGTGTAAACTGTTCTGAGATTGTGTCTACCGAGTAATGGCTTCTGAATGTCTGAACTGATGCATGCAGATTGGGGTGGACACAGAATCTCATTTGAGATTTCAAAACAGGAAACAAATGGGCACAGGAAGAGGTAGTGAGAAATGCCAGCTTGATTTGTAATGTAATGTTCAAACATTAGGAGCTAGATAAGTTTATATAATGGGGAAAGTTCTTAAAAATTATATGAGCAAGCAACTAAACCAATATGTCTTCAGACTGCAAATTAAAGAATTGATTTACTATGTGTCATCATGTGAATAGACGACTAGACTAGACTAGACTAGACTAGACTAGACTGGACTAGACTAGAATACTTTATTTGGCCAAATGTGATTAGACACTCAAGGAAATTGTCTCTGGTGCAGAAGCTCTCAGTGTATTTGCAAAGCAACAGGGTAATAATAATCATAATAATAATACCAATAACAGGGGGTAGCAGAGAAGATGAGAAGGATGATAATACTACAGCCATACAATATGGGCGAATACACCCAAATTACTTCTATCTGGTATAAATCTTTGTGTTTCATGCAGCATCCAGAGCCACATTCAGAAGTGTGTGTGTGTGTGTGTGTGAGAGGGAGAGAGAGAAAGAGAGGGAGAGAGGGAGAGAGAGAGAATCTTGAAAGAAGAAATCAGAATGAAAAATGTGAAGGAAATGTCTTTTTTGCACAAACAATGGCTTTTTTTAAAATAAGGAAATTAGTGGATACATCATCTTATAAGGTTTTAAACACTTATTGCACATAGTTTATTCTGCACTTTCAACACAAGTACCCCTAAAAAGTATATTTGACAATGATTTGGGATTATTTTACCAAACTGAGATGCGAACTGATCATTCGGGATCTTGTATAAATCCAGAAGGTGCAAATCAGTAGCACTAGTGTGGTGTTCTCTGTTGAGGTGGGAATGTGGATTCTTTCCTGTTTGTAAAAGTAATTCAGTTGTCCTCAGCTGCTGTATGAACTTTATTTTTTGTATCATGATGGAAATTTGTTTTAATTTATTTTATGATTGTTCACTTCTCAGAGTCACTTTGCTGAGAAGGGTGACCATATAAATCAAATCACTCACTCACTCAATCATATTAAGCAGAATATTTCTTTTAATAGGTCAGTTCTTGGCATGGAGTGCAGGAGGATTTGTATACCATTTAAGACCTAATTTCAATTCTCTACTCAAAACTAAATAAGCAAAGTCTAAATTAGGCCAGCTGAAGAATTGTAAATCTTTCAGACTTTGAAGATTATGTTGAGATAAATATCAGTAAATCGGGGTATTTTAGAGTGCCTAATTTCCTTGGATTTTATGAATTAATAAATTAATCATTACTGATTTAATCAATTGGTTAACCAATGGACACAGACCTGTTTGCAGAGCTGACCCCTGCCCTCCATAATTTTAATTAGCAATTATCACTTCTGCGTGCAATTGAACTTGCACATTTTAACTCTCAACTAAATGCAGCAACAATTTCCCCTTCTGCCTTTTAGCATTATTCAGAGTTCTCATTACATTCCCAGCCTTGTGGAACTTGCAAGATGTGAAAATCTTTAGTTAACTGTGCAATTATAGTAATGAGATCATCCAGTGAAATTTCTCTGACAGATACTATCATAGATGGAACATGCACACAAATCTTGACCCTTTCCTTCCAACTCTTTCTCTTGGATCCAAACCAAGCATAACATCTAGTTAATCATATCAAGTCAAACTTGTAATATCAAGTACAAAAATAAAAAAAAATAAAAAAGCAATTGTCTTTGCCATCATCAAATATGTTACATAAAGGGAGAGTGTGTTATTTGAAGTAGTCACTATTTAAAATGGTCTTTGCTATTTTCGAGATAAAACACTTTACAGTAGTTTTACTACATTATTCCTTCCTCTGAAGGAATAAAGTAGCAAGTACAATAAAATACATGCAGGAAATACGACTTTATTGGGGACCATTCCTACATTAAGTGTATTTCGAGCACAGATAGATAAATCAATAGATAAATACTATGGAAACCAGCAGAGGTCAGCATAGTGAATCAAAACAAACAGAAACAGTTCAACTTATTACATAAAACTAACTCTGATGATATATTGTTAGGCTTAAACAATGAAAAAGCTTTTGACTTACTACTAGAAAAGATTCTTATTTGGATACTGTACTCCAAGTCAGTTGTAGTGCAGATGACATTTTATTTTTTATTTATTTTTACATTTATATACCGCCCCATTCCGAAGACTCGGGGCGGTTTTACAGCTTATAAGCAATAAGCTTATTTTGCCGGATTTCAAACAGGATTATATTTTTATTTTACTACAGAAGGGGTCTAGAGAATTCTTGATGCTGAGAGAACACTTTGTGTTTTATTTACCACCAACAAGGGACAGTCTGTCAAACCAGAATTCACAGGAGTAGGAATTGACTGAATTCATGGCATAGTGTGGGAAAATTACCTCAGCACAGTCTCTATTGCTGATTGTTCCTTATGTGACCTGAAAGACGTTGTGCTCACATCCTCAGTTCCTAGTGTCAAAGAACGTGCTCAATCTTCGCATGCCAAGATGAGCAAAAGCTACTGCAATATCTAACAGAGTTAGCGCCTGTCAAATATATTCATTTACTGTAACACCAGCATTCTGGGTTTGGGAACAAGAAGCTTAAAAGAGGGAAAGAAAAGGCACCCCCTTTGACAGAAAACTCTCCCAAAGTGCAAATTTAAATCTTATTTTCACTTCCTCAAATACTGAATTATGTCATTGGTTTTAATTTTCATTGTCATTATATAAGACACACACTCTTGCTGTATGACATAATTACATAGACAATAAAATCATATCTGTATAGCATACAATTTAAGTACTGCATGACTGTTGGAGAATAAAAATATGCAAGCTCATAGCTGGGCTAAACTGCTCATCTCTGCATCAGACTACCTTGGAGAAGGTCAGTGTCATTTTGAGTTATTAATTCAACTGCTAATTTGCTCCATTCAAGTAGTTACACTTTGCTAGATGAAGATGAAGAGATGTTATAGGCATCTTGGAATGAAAACCTCTTGATTACCTCTCCTTCCACATTTCTAACTTTTGTGGAGGGAATGATGTCCATCAATAAACGCTTAATGACTTTTAAGGGAAAGAAAAATAGCTCAGAGGTTTTTTGTTTTTCCTTTTGCCTCAGAATAAAAAGAGAAACCTTGTGCTAAACCTGTCTTCCAGCATCTACCCAAGCTTCTGATCAATTGCTATTGCCTATAGTGGCTTTGGGTGAAGAAGCAACTGTTTACTTTGTTTGCTTGTTAAATTTGTCTACCGCTGGCTTCACCTGACAGAAACAGTTGCATTCTTGACAAAACCTGCACAGACATCTATTTGTTCTTTTCAGCAGAACATACTTATGTTGTGAATGATGTTTATTCCAGGGAAAGTAAGGTATCTCATATGTCAAACATTTTGGCAGTTCAAATAAAGCCGTGGCTTACAAAAAGGCATACTTATAGAAAATACTTTGTTCTTGAAACCATGGACAATTTTAGGACTTCTAGAATTTTCTCAAACAAATGTTCTTCAGTCAACTCTCCTATCTCCTTTGTTAGCTTCTCCAGGTCACAAAAGTTACCTATCTATTTATCTACCTATCTACAATACCTTCCTACCAAACTTGTAAAGTATGCACCTCACTCACAAAGTGACTTTGTAATATTACATAATTAAACTAATAAGGGAAACAATTGTGTGTGTGTATCATATATCACATATCATATCACATCAGATATCAGATATCATTAACCTTCTCTGTATGAAATGTATACACATACATTGGGAGATTTTATATTTAATACTGCCAATTTACTGCTCTCTAGCCAGAAACGTCAGCATTCAGGAATATATTTATGTAGTCCTCAACTTATGACAATTGAGCCCATGTTTCTCCTTATGCTAACATTCTTGGGATTGGAGGACATGTTCAACAAAATTTAATGCTGCCATGCAGAAGCTCTTTCTTGGCTGCCAAAAACAATATCCTGATTAACTATATGGAATACAACATTTTGATTTATCAAATGAAAATTTCAATGATCAGCAGATGCAACCATCAAAAAAATAAAATTAGGGAAAACATGCAGAGAATGGCCTCTAGAGTTCTTTGCCCTCTGAAACTGGAGGACAAAAATCATACCTAAAGTATTACAGTTACCTTATATTATTTGGGATTAGGTTAGGTACAATAGGAGACGGTGGCTGAAAACTTCTGAAGGCAAACTGATGTAGACCAGCTATTAATTCAACTCCCTCAAGAAGATATCTGTGATTGCTTGATTCTGTAATCATAGGCTCATATGACCAAAAACTTTATTTCTAATCTTTTCATTTGGTTGTAGATACAGACTCCCAACCCTGGCTCCACTGCAACATTGGGAGTAAGAACAAAACATGTTTGCTTCTTGTTGGAGGTAACTTGCATTCCTAATGGGTCGCAGTTGGATAAGGTACAGCTTTTGGTCTTGATAGTCTGGGAACGTAGATCAGGGTTTACTTTTTAAATCTTCATCCATTTTGGGGGAAAGGTTGTAGATTATATAGTTGATTGCACATTTGTTTCACTTACTAGATATGTCAGTGCACTTTAAAAATGCTTGTTCTTATCTTATATGCGGGTTGCATTACTAAGCAGTTTCTGAAGCATATCCACATTTCATGGGTTTTAACAACTGCAAATACATTCTGTACATGTGGCTCCCCATTCGATGCACATGCTGGATACCATTTTGAAAAGCTAAAATCCCAGATCAGTTGCTTGGGGAAAAGGGAAAAGGGATTAGAAACTGATTCTCATTTTCTTGCTTAACAGCTTACTGGGAGGATTTTAGCTCTAATGTCACTGCATGGAATTCTTGAACTTCACCCAGAAGTCTCTTTCACCTTTAATCCTAATGCTGGCAACTGGCAGGAGTGGACGGAAGGTTCATTTTTCCCCAAAAAATTTAACTTCATCCTTCATGCCAAAGAATGGCAGTGTCCAGTTACTATACAAATATTTCTGCTATGTAATAATTGTCTAAATTTTGGCTTTTGCTATTTAATGAATGTCTAAAATGTAAGTTTTATGTGGTAAAAGCTATAGCTAGTGAAGGGGAGAAGCTTAATTTTTGAAGGGACAAAACTCAATATTGGCATACAGCCAACTAGTCCGTCCTACCCTAAAATAGTAGTCACCAATCACTGTAGAGCAGCCTTCAAAATTTGCCTCTAGATGGCTGTAGCTGCATTCCCTACTACATCTACTGAAAAGCTATTTAAAAATGGACAGATCAACCAATAGTACTTGACTAAGAGATCTTTCAAAATATTTCCTCTAACAGAAAAAAAGGTAGACACATTATAGTTATATCTGGCTGGTTATATTTTCATTATACACAGCAGTGATAATTGAAAAGGTTATAAAACCATCAAAACCTTTGATATATAGATGCACGCATACACACTTTCCGGAAGGCCTCTGACAATAAAATGAGGCTGGGGGCATCGCGCGCATCAATCTGGACCCCATTTCTCAGCTGCAGAGGCCTTTCCTGAAGGCCTCTGAAAGTGAAACGGAGGCTGGGGGCAATGCATGCAAGCGGCGGCAAGTGGCAGCAGAAGTGCTGGGCAGGGCTGTTGGTGCCTTCACTGCAAGGTGAGTCAGTGGAAGAGATCCCCCCAAAATAAGACCTGGTGACTTTTTTGGTGGCAAAAAAATATATAAGACTGGATCTTATTTTCAGGGAAACATGAACATTCAGAAATCAAGACTTCGAGGCTTTTCTTGAAATTTAGATTTAAATATCTCATGATTCAACCTCATTTTTTTTCTTTTCTTTCCTTATTTATTTGTAAATAAATCATCCATGGTTCAATTTAAAAATATATCTCCTGACTTCATGTCCCACTAAATGGTCTAAGAAGGATGTTAGGAAAGAACCAGTCATTTGTCCTACTGTTAGCATGTTAAAGCTATCCTGATGTGGTAACAAATTATTACAGTCAAGAAAATGTTAGTGAGGTTGTCTAAAACTACCTCTATTTTTTTCTTTGTTACTGGTTTCCTTTTTCAGTGAGTTAAGAAATCTCAGTAACTCAAAAAAAAAACACCCCAACCCCTCACATAAATCCACCTTTTCCAAAAAAACTTTAAAAGCAAGTAACATTTTGTGAATCAACTCCTGGAAACAGAAAACTGGACAATGAGGACAGTGACATAAAAAAAATGTTTCATTGAATTATTCCAGAAAAAGGAAATGCAGGTGCAGTGGTATCCATTTGATATTTAACCTGGTAAATCATTTTTTTTCTCACACACACCAACACTACCAGGTTTCTGACAGGAAAAAAATAGTACTAAGGGCTCCTGAACCTTAAATAGGCCCAAAAAAAAAAGCAAATGAATTGGTCTCTCTGATCGAAAAGGTTTATTTTGCCCTTATATCTGCCTATTAAGAGACCTATAATCTGCCATAAAATGATGGGCACTTTACCAACAGGATGGGCTTTCCTAGGACATCTGTGATTGAGCTTGTCCAACTTTATTTTGCCACCAAAAAACCCCCAGCCTCAAAATAATAGCACGGTATAGCATGACACAGTTGGAAAACTAAAGCATGAGGAGGGGGAAGCAAAGCTGTGTGACAGATGAAAAGGTCTCAATGGATGAATGGTACCAACAGAAATCAGCCAGAGGGAATCAAATAATGATTACAGAAGAAAAATGAGGGCCAGGGAGAGAGGAAAAGAGGTCGACTTGGAGTAAAAATCCTCAATTAACAATATTGCTCACAACGGTGTGCATTTCTTTAGATAACCTTCCTCCAAAATTCCCACTATCCCATTCACATATGCATTCAAGGAAAAAATAAAGCATGATAAACGTGGGAGAGACAGAGCTGACAAGAGAGACAGGGTGGACAATATCAACAGCTCCCTGTGTTCCTTAGAGAAAAGGGAACGTATTCCATAATTTGTACCGGCATGGCCTCAAACCTGAACAGATTACTTTTTGAGATCAATATCTGTAACCACCAGAGGCCTCTTACAATTTGGGCCGGGGTGGGGGGGAGATCAGCTTCCGAGAGACCAGGTCCCAAGCTTACATTTTATATTTTGCCACTGGGTGCTGAAGTAAGAGTTTTGGACAAGGCTCATTTTTCATCTCTTTATGAGGCTGTGGAGTGAATATGAGGTTTGCTGACAGCTTCCAAAGACTTTTCCTTTGTACATTTCCAGTCCCACATATAAATGTGACAAATTCCTCGCGTGTCCAATTACACTTGGCTAAAAAACATCTATTCTATTCTATTCTATTCTATTCTATTCTATTCTATTCTATTCTATTCTATTCTATTCAAATAAATTTCCTATCTTTCCTTTACCATCAATGGGACAAATAAACCCCATTATAGGGGTTTATTTGGGAACAGCTTAAACCCCATTTAAGTATAATAACTAACTCTCATTCAACTAAAACAATAGCAACAAAACAAAACATGTTCCTTCATATTCTCATGTTTATCTGCCGCCATGAATTTATAACCCATTAACATTCATATTATAAGTTACATATGCATATATACAATTTGACATTTTATAAGGGATTGATCAACTTTGTACTTGATTGCTATAGCGTTCCTTCCATAAGAGCAATTGCAAATGGTGTTTTTTTCCCCTGCCACATAAAATAATTTAACAGCAGACAGATAAAAATCCTTCTTATGGATATTACTATAGTTGTTTCTGTACTGTGGCCTCTTGCTGCTTATTTGGTTTCCCTGATTTGCAATCCCAATTTCTTCATTTTCCTATTTCAGTCTAAGTAAACTGCTTTCCTGTCTTATTGCACTTCATTATTCAATCAATGAAAGCAGAGAATAGTTTTGCGCATATAGTGATATTTTCCCCTCCCCATTTAATTTTCCTGGAACTAACCAGCCCATCAAAAAGAAGAAAAACAAGGAGGAGGAAAACAGAAAAACCCAAGCACTTTCTTTAAATAGGAAATGGGACAAGAAAAACAGGGGAATGCGGAGAGAGACTGTATTATTAATAGAGAACTCTGCGATGATGGATGAAAGAACAACAATATCCTTTAATCATAAAGCAGTAACATTCCAGTGGTGCTTGTAAGTGAGTGAAGCAATGAAACCATTTGAGACTTAAACAGATGAATTAGACAGGATTCCACTGTGGATTCCTGGACCTATTTCAAGGCAGTAGCCTGATTAACTAATGCATAAAAAGAAAGTGTTTCTTCCAATCAATAAGCTTTTATGTAGGCGTATTTCTGATATAACATTTAAACACAGCAGAAGTAGAAATTCCACATTCCAGCTAACAAGGCAATATCTTTTCTACATCTCGGGCAAAATGTTTCCACATTGCTTCCTCGGCAGTATTATTTACTGTTTGAGCCTGTTGTCTTTAGCTACTAATGAACTAATGATGGCAATTCTGAACATTCTGTTTTCTTTCTTTTCTTTTTTCTTTTTAAAAAAAAGCCCTTTTAAAAATGCAGCTTTGTTAAAATACTCTTGCCGGCAAGAGTCAATGAAAACAATATCTGCATCCATTATTTTGCTTCGCTTTTTCTCCGTGAAAAATAACTTTTAAAATAAGTGTAAATGAGTGAGAAGCTATTTGGGGAAGTTCTCATTTTGTTCATTTTCTGCCATGACACCATTTTAAATGTATATCTAGGGAAACCAGAGAAGAATAGAAAAGCAGCTAAACTGTATTTCTGTACAGAAAAATTATATATCATTTTTATATGACAGTTTATATTCTTCATGGGTATATGCATCCTTTATATTGTATCTCCTGAAAATCACCCTTGGCATGTCTGCCAACATTTGAGTTCTTTTTTGGTGTGTGTTTTTTTCTAACAGGTTTAAACGAAATATTGAAAAATGCAAATAAAAACCCAAGAAACTACAAAACTACAAAAATAAAAGCTATTAAAATTAACACAAAAGAAAATATATAATTAACACTAGTAAATACAACAAAAAGGCAAAAAAATTGCAACCAATCTAAGCAAGTACTGTATTGCAAACACAAAACTTCAACATTATAAAAAATTAAAGCTCTGTTGTTCATGAAATCTGTGTCAAAGGGAGATTTATTGCATTATTTTATAACTGGTAGAAACATTGCCTCTTCAAAAATGGATTTTTGTGTTTTCCATGGAAGGCAGGCATTTATTTTGTGCAAACTACAGATGTCCTAAATCTAATCCTTAATTTTCAGTTTTTTAAAATAATTATCTTAGCAATTCCCTATACCCATTTTAAAAACATTCAAATAACACACACACACATACATGTATGGATGTATCATGTATGTATGCTTGCATAAAATTCCCCATAAAGCTATGCAGACATATTAAAATAGTGTTCAAAAAAGATGTCAATATGGCCATATCATATGCGTACTGATTCTCACTTTTTTATATATCAATAACGATAATCTGACATCTTCCTTTCAGATAGAGGAATTCTAATGAAGACCCTTTCTGGACTTTGATTGAAAAGTCCAGAAAATCAGAATATCTCATGGCACTCTATAAATCCATGCCTCTCAGGTGCTCCAGAAAACAGGTAACCAACCCTTCATTGTCTCCACTCCACTATGCGGAATTGCTGAACCTTTATTTTCAATCATTTTGGTATGAAGTAAATGTTTAGAAGTTACTTCCGCCTTTAATTGCAGTCTAAGTCAGAAGAAGATGAAAGGGAGAAAAGAGGTGGTAACGAGTTGTGGAATGAAGTTGCATTTAGCATCACCCCAGGTAAGGGAAATCTAAAGGGAACAAACTGTACTGTCAACACATTCTCTTTTGTCTAATTTTCACTGTCTCTTTCGAGCTCTTTCAAACCTTCACAGGCACACAGCTTTTTTAGAATACCCAAGGATTAAAAACTTAAAAACAAAGCTGCCATATTTTCAGGGATCCATCCTTTCACTTGCCAGACTGTTCCACTTTCACCAGATCTTTTGGTTCAAACCCTGGCAAGGAGACATCCTAATCTACCATAACTCCAAAAAAGTCCATTCCACAGACACGGTCTTCCAGAAAAGTAACAACTTTCTACGATGCAGTTTGTTTGTCATGAAAAGAACCCTTTAGATAGTTAATAAAGAGACCTGGTAAGTAGAAATACTAATTGGGTCATATATATTTTTGCAATTCTTAGAAGTTTGAAGAAATAATACTGTACCAGTATGCCTTGTACATATCAGAAACAGACTGCTCAATCTGATCAGCTCCAGCTTCAGGTGAGACTGTTGAAATGCTGGGGAGTATAGGGATTAAAGGAAGAATATCTACTGAGATTCTCAATCATCCAGATCTTGGTTGTCCCAAAGGTACTTTTTCCAAAAGGCAACTGGACTTTCTTGCTTCTTTCACATCCAAGAAGCTTCTTCAGTTCTAATGTTAGAAACTGAAGAAGCTTCTTGGATGAGAAGCAAAATGTTTTCAAATAAACGGAAAAAAACAAGGAAGTTCAGTTGCCTTTTGGAAAAAGTACCTTTGGTACTTTTGGTATCAAAAAGTACCTTTGGTAACCACCCCCTCTTCAATGAATGGGGACTTTAAAACCAGCTGAAATGATAGATAAAATGAGCAGTTTTGGGTCTGAAGATTCCTTGTCCCTTCAAATGTTGAGCTACTGGCTATATTGCAAGCTATTAATTGGACTCTTTTCAGAATACTACATGGCTGAAGTATATATCCAAGAAAAATCTATTTAAAAAAGTGAAAAAGCAAAGAGAAATATTTCAATTATATAGGAAACTAATTAAATCCTCAGAGGACTCAGAGAAAACAAGAATGAAAGAGCTACTGGTGTGCCAAGAAGGCTTAGCATCCAGAATTCATTCTGGTAAATTGCTAAAGCTTTGCTTTGTTATATTTTCAAATCGTAGGAACAACATCTTCGAATTAGTTTTCTTCTTTAACAAAAAAAAATATTTCACATAAAAATATCTTGCAGGTAAGAAAAAAAGGTTTATTTTCTTGTGCTTTATATGGAAAATCTATATATGCCACCTAGGTCCTTAACAGCTTTCAATAGCTTATTACCATCCCTGGTGATTTAACTTGCATTTCTCCTCAATACTGTTTTTCTGTGTCTGGGACAATATTTTCCACCATGAGAAAGATCCAGATGTAGAACCACAAGATTCTGGCAGCATAGCAAATTTATTATGTCATAAGCTTTCATGAGCTACTTTCATTTTAACAGTTGAAAAAGTGTTGGGTGTGCGGAAGAAAAACAAAGCATACGTTGATGTAATCTCATAAAAACCCCATTCAAAATATTTGCGCCAGTGAATCTGCCAATAATCTCCAGTCTTTTAGTAATAATTTGCTGGCATAATGCAGCAGGTATTTGAATAGTTGGAATGAGATATATGAACAGCGTAATGCAATATATCAGTAACCATTAGGAATCTTCATTTAGTTCATGAAAGTATATATTAAACATACTTAAATGCACAATATGTATGTATGTATGTATGCATGTATGTATGTACGTATATATATTTGCATTTGTGGAAGGCAAGCATTTATTTTCCACTGATTTTCCCATATTTATTGTCATAGCCATACTGCTTCAAAAAAAAATTCCCCAAACCAGCACCCCACTTTCCATGAGCAGAGCATTTTTTACTTCTGGAAAAGAATAATTAGGCCCAACCCACATTTTTGACATAGTGGATTAATTCAAATGAAAATATAAATTAAAAGATGGTATAATTTCAGTTTTTGAAAAAAAATAAAAACATCACCTTATGGATCTTTGGAGATATAACATGACTAATGGTTGATCTCTTGTCAATATATAAAGAAGATCTTCCTTTTTCTTCTTTCAAGAAAGTGAAAACAGCACATTAAAACGAGCAGAACTGACAAAGGGAGGTTATAATTGTCATTGGTGCACATATATGTAAATTCAGAAAAATTTAAAGTGGATTAAACTGTTTTTACAAATAAAAAAATTGAAGCGTAATTATGTAGTAATGATGAACATCTTATTATAATAGATTATAAAATGTTACCAAAGTTTAATCTTGAAGTTGAATATGTGAAAGATGGCATCCCTTAACCGAACTAACAGCATTAAAGTAAATACAAGATGGCACAAGACAATTATTATGAAAGATAATTACATAGTATTGCAAGATCATTATTTTTTATTTATTTATTTATTTATTTAATTGTTTGCTATACATCTCACTGCAAGGTAACTCTGGGTGGCTTACAATATCATTATATAGAAATTTAAAAGGAAATTAACTATCAGAATAATTGCAAATCACTCAAGTAACCTGCAGTCTACCGGGAGTTTTTTTGATAAGGCAAGCATTCTTCTCCAAAAAGTTCAAATATAGATTTCTGCATAAAGCTGCCATGAATATAGAAAGAACTAATTAAGATGCCTCCAAACCTTGTAGGTTTCTATGCAATTTTCATATTCATCTACACTCATCCATAGCCCCTTAAACTTTGTTGTTGTTTTTTTCAAATACTATTATAGAAATATTTGGATTTGCTTTTTCCTCTTGCATGTACACATGACATCCCTGTTATATATATTTTTTCCTTCTCTAATATTGTGATGTCTACAGACCATGTAATTTCAAACGTATATTACACCAACAAAGAGGAATTAACTGCATTCTTACCTATAATTCCAGGCAGCTGCTGCGTTCTTGATACTGCATTCTAGGACACAAAAATCTTTCAGTCTTCTGTAGTTGGGTGGTTCCCCACTTCAGCCCTGCATGTGAAAATTAACCTTTTCTTTCTCTCTTTGACAATTGTCACAGGAGCCCACCCAGTGTGAAACTGTCAGATCAAACATAGATCAAATATCTCTTCCTGCAGGGAGAGTGCTTTGAGATAAAGAATACTGAAAATCACCAAGAAAAATGTTCTTTCTGTTTTTGAAATGTCTTCTCCTCTGGAAAATGTTCTATTCTGTTGGAAGAGAGCACTAACTTGAAAGCCAACTTTGGAATTGTATTTTATTTCTTCAATAAGCCCGTCAAAATAAATATTAGAACACTTCTTTCTGTGGATTTAGGAAAGCATTTCTTTTAATCTTTTAAATACAGTAGACTGGTTTGATTATCTAAAGCAATTTTGGAAAAGTCCCTTTAAAAGCCCAGCAGTTTTCTTCATCC
Source organism: Oxyrhabdium leporinum (assembly GCA_032468155.1). NCBI lineage: Eukaryota > Metazoa > Chordata > Lepidosauria > Squamata > Cyclocoridae > Oxyrhabdium > Oxyrhabdium leporinum. The sequence continues at coordinate 37,896 of JANHFL010002675.1, read as the reverse complement.
AATCAACTGTGTGCACCGAAGACAATCCAGCCTTATAACTTCGGAGCACTAACTGACACAGCCAATCTTAAAAATCAAGACAAGAGCTTTAAAATGTTTTAAGTACTGATTTTAGAAATATTGTTATGATTGGAAAATATTTTTGAAAACTTTTGTTTTGAAAAGTGACCGTCTTTTTTAAAAAAAGTTAGCAATCAAAAAATTAACAATCTTCAAAGAATTTTCAGACACCAACAGGTATGAATATATGTTACATATTTACTTAATTTTAACGTATGTTACTTGTTCATATTGTTCATATAAATCACCAATTATAATTTGATAACAATAACATTTTAGGGGCCAACATAATTATAATGTGCATCTGCTTTTCACTTAGATCAGTGGTGTCAAACTTGTTATATTGAGGGCCACATCAGGGTTGTGTTTGACCTCGGGGACGAGTGGGCATGGCTAGGGTGGACATGACCAACTTGACATCACTCATGCCAGGGGCACCTGTGGTGGCCTGAACACTCTGCCAGCAAAAATGGGCTCCCAAACTGCATTTTCTGCCCTGACGGCCTCCTGCAGCCCTCTGTCAGCAAAAAAGGAGCCCAGGGGGCTGTTTTCCCTGGCAGGTGTGGCTGAAAATGGATCCCAGGAGGGCCGTACATGGCCCTCCCTAACTTTCCACTGGCAGAAGCACTGTGGGCCAATCCTTCGCTGTTTCCAGGTTGGCCCCATGGGCCAGATCTAAGCACCCCATGGACTGGATCCAGCCCGTGGGCCTTGTGTTTGACACCCCTGACCTAGATCATATGATTATTTTTCCAGTAATTATATGATTTGTACTTTTCTTATGCTTAGTTTAAAATGAAATTATTTTCAAAAGCTCCAGAATCTTCCAGTTCCAACTCTAAGTTCTCTGTGTATGGTCATTAGTTTGGCAATTATCTTGTTAAGACAAAGTTTATTATTATTGTATAATCTTCTATCTCCTACATTGTTTTCTCTGAAGTTAAGATTCACTGGATGATTGTTCCACAAGATATACTTAAGTACTGTGAGGTCTGTTAGGTAAACCAGACCAGGAAATTATCTCCACATAAATGGTAAAGGTATTTCATTGGGATAGAATATAATAAGCACAAATTTAATTGTTCTGTACAATAAGAAGGAAGAGACTCACTTAACCACTTCCTTCTTATATTCCAGCGAATAATCAAGGTGTCTAGCTGACTCCATTCTGAAAATTATCTTGGAAATAAATATATTTCAGACTTTTATTTGCCTGCCTATTTCCATGAAGACTGTCTTCCTTACTCTCTACAAGTATTCTTCCTAATACTGTGGTACCTCAGTACTCAGCATTAATTCTTTCCAGAAGTGTGATGAGTACCAAAAACATAGAACATAGAATAAGTCTTCTAATCCACCCCCTGCTAGAGCAGGAGACCCTTTACCATTTCAGACAAATGGTTGTCCAGTCTCTTTTTGAAACATCCCGTAATGGAGCACCCACAACTTCTGAAGGCAAGCTGGTCCATTGATTGATTGCTCTCCAATGTAATAGCTGAGTAAACCATAGAATAGCTGAGTAAACCATGAGCACAAAACAATTTTTCCCATAAGGAATAATATATGAGTCACAAGGCAGCTGACATAGAAAGTTCTAGCTTGTGCATTGAGTACCAAACAAAAAATGAGTACCGGGTCAAAATGCATTGAGTGCCACATTTGATGAGTTTCAAAGCAGTTGACTACCAAGGTACCACTGTACTACATGTAAATATTTTGACAATAGCTACCAGTTCATAATACCAGAGGATAGTTCATGGAAAAGTAGCAAATGTGAAAAGAGGGGGGAAATCATACGGTGGATCATTAGAAAAGAGATTAAAATATGGTACTGAGTTCAATATTGTTTGCTGAATCCTTAAAAAAAAAATAACAGCGAAGAGAAAGTTGGTTCAATGAGAATTAAGAAGTTTAGTAAGAACTTTTGATTGAGAAAATAAAAGCTAAAAAGAACTTAATATATGTTTATGAAATTCTGCATTATAGAAAAAAAAACATACTAGCAGCACAAAACTAGAACCTAAATCATTGAGTAAATTAAATAGTATGGGATTAAATTAAAACCAAGGCATATAATTTATAGAGTATATAGTTAACCTCTATATTTTGGTATCTCAAGTTGTATGATAACCTTTACCTCTTAAGTAATGGAAAAGTCAGGGTGGGTAACACCATAGCAATAGCAATAGCACTTAGACTTATATACCACTTCATAGTGCTTTACAGTCCTCTCTAAGTGGTTTACAGAGTCAGCATATTGACCCCAACAATTTTGGAAGGATGGAAGGCTGAGTCAACCTTGAGCCTAGTGGGATTTTAACTGCCAAATTACAATCAGCAGAAGTATTGAAGATAATAAAGTATAAGTTTATTTTGCAGAGTGCGTTGGGTAGGCAGCCCAGTCATGGTAATAGCTGACCTGAGTGTTGGGAGTATAAATGACAAACCAGCCTGATAACATCACAAAAATGCCATAATTTACATACAGTAGAACCTCTGGTCACAAACACTTCTGACCATGACCAAATCGAGTTCCGTCCCAAAAAATTCACAAAAATTTTTGAATCTGGTCGTGAACACATAATTGGGTGGCAATCAAACATGACCCCTGACTCAGGAATTCCTGAAGATGAAACATTAGAAGATGAAGAAATCGGCAAAGTTATGGAACAAATTATGGTCGTGACCAGAGGTTCTACTGTATTTGTGTCAGACCATTTGTAATATCAGCATATGCATATTAACAGTGCACATATCTGTCATCATGTTTGTGTCATCATAGTTTTCTTCACAAGCTACTGAGTCCATCAATTGTAGCTTAATATTATATGTGGCTCAAGTGTCTATGACTAATTCCACAACCAGGTTTGAAATATCCTGGCTTAACATAATAGACAAATACAGTCACTCTGCTGATATCATTAATAGCCTTCAACTTACAGGTAGCCTTCAACTTACAACTGCAATTGGGACAGAATTTCTGTTGCTAAACAAGGTGCTGGTTAAGTGAGCCATGCCTGATTTTACAACCTTTTCTTGACCGTGGTTGCTAAGCAAATAACTGCAGTGGTTAAGTGAATTATGTGGTCACTGAACAAATTTGGCCTCCCCCATTGACTTTGGTTGTCGAAAGTTGGCTGGGAAGATTGCAAATGGCGATCATATGATCCCGGGATGTTGCAGCCATCATGCGTGTATGCAGATTGCCGAATGCCTGAATTTTTATCATGTGATGGTGGGGATACTGCAATGGTTGTAAATGTGAGGACTGGCCTAAAGTCACCTTTTTTCAGTGCAGTCATAACTTCCGTTACTAAACAAATGATTATATGTCGAAGGCTGCTACCTGTATATGTCTCTGAATATTAGTTGATATTGTGACCTTCGTGTCCTGCTAGCAAGCTTGGCACCCACTTGCCTAAACTGTGTGGCTTTATCTGCTCCTTTTGTTGGAATATGTAATAGCTATGGTGAACCTACCAAGGAAGAAGTAAAGTCACTATGTAGCACTGCACCCTGGAAATATATGTAGAAAAGGCAGGAGAGATTGGAGTACTGTTTTTTCTGCTTCCTATAATCTCATCCTTCCTAATGCCTTACGTCAGCAGCTCCCAACCTTTTGGGCACCAAGGACTGCTTACATGGAGAAAGGTTTTTCCGTGGACGGGAGGGGGAATGGTTTTGCATGCTGCCTGCATCCCGCGGATGGGGCTTCACTTGTTTGCATGGGACAGCTGATGACATGGCGTGGACTGGTGTCAGTCCATGGACCAGGGGTTGGGGATGCCTGCCCTATGTGTATGTTTGTGCTAAGCCTTGTCTAATTACTCAGCTTTTTAGGCCTGTTTGGGTTACTTTTTTACCAGCAGAACTTTATTTATTTATTTATTTATTTATTCATTCATTCATTTATTTATATCCCATCTTTATTATTTTTACAAAAAAAACTCAAAGCGGCAAACATATCCAACACACCTCCTTCCTCCTATTTCCTCACCACCACCAAAAACAACCCTGTGAAGTGGGTTGGGCTGAGAGAGAGAGTGACTGGCTTTCATGGCTAGGATATTAAATCCTAAAATGATTTTTTCTTTTAATGGTTATGCATTTAAGAATGCCACTTAAAGGCTACTGACTCATGGTTGTTTTTTTTTCATCTGCTGCACAACAGAAAGCATTCTGCATCCCCTTTGACATTGTTATGATTAGCTGCTAGTAGAAAACAATAATTAACCAGCATCAGAAAAAGTATATGGGTAGCACTGCCTTCAATCCATCAAACTTTCATTCTTCCGGCATCATTTGCTATGATAAATTTGGGGAATGTATTTGTGGAAACTTGTACATTTGCCCTAAAGCTCCATTAGGACACTTTTTTTTAAACTCACCTCTTTTTAAGTCTTGTGCATATGCTCAGTATATAGTTTTCCCAACAGATGTGTTCTCGCTGCAGTAGAAATACATTCATACATTTTTCCTAATCTGCAAAGGGAAGGGAAATGTTAACTCTACATGGCGTGCATGACAATAGGTCTTATAAGTCAGAATTGAAACTAGCTTGGCAATATCAGTATGCAGACGGTAGGCCTACTTCTATGAAGGTGAACGTGGGGGAAGCACGCATGTGAGTCATGCATCTCTGTTTCTGCTCACTCCGTTTCTGATATGCTCTGAAGAAACTCGGGGGTCTGAAGGACATGGCAGCCACTTACATTAGCTTGAATTTAAATGGAAGCTGCTATGCAGCCAGAAACACTACCTTATTTTGATGGACATATCTAAAATGGCTTTATTCCGTGCCGTTCTTACACTATATATAAGGCGCCTGCTTTTAACAAGGGCACCAATGCTCATCCATAGCCAACTGCTATTATAATCTGCTAGGCATACTTCAGTAATATCATAATCAATAAAATTAAAGAAAGCCTCTTTCTTTAAGATGACAGTGTGGGGCACCAGGAATGGAAGACACAATGTTCTGGAAAATATTGAGGAAGACATTCAATTAAAATAGCAGCTGATGAATTTAGTCCCAAGAGTAAAATGGCTTAAATAGCAAAGCAAAATGAGGATACAGGCGGTGTGTGTGTGTGTGTGTGTGTGTGTGTGTGTGTGTGTGTGAGAGAGAGAGAGAGAGAGAGAGAGAGAGAGA